>APFE030311599.1:3071-19499 GCA_000404065.3 Pinus taeda | reverse complement strand
GCAGGTATTGAGCAGTGGAGGCAGGCAAGCAGCGGAAGAGATTTGGAGATTCAGATCTGAGCTGTATTGTGTGTAACAGAGGTGGAGATACTTGTGAGAAGTATTATGCTATGTAATGTTACATGACTCAATCATTAATATACAGATAGTTGGGGTTTTTAGCGAGATGCTTTCCCCGGGATACATACTGTGTTAATGTGTGCATGCTCTTGATGTTTTATTGTTTTTGATGCTGCTATATTGATGATCAACGTAGAGGAGCTTATGTATTGTGTATGTATTCCGCAATAGTACATGATCAGGATAATCTCCATTAAATATGTGTTTATTATTCAAAATTTCTATAGCATCAAGGGTAGGCATTTGGGTCTCAAACTCACAAACATGTAGAGAAAAGGAATATTCTTACAAGCTCAATTTCTAATGCATAACCAATATAGATGAGTATGAAGCCCTGATTTTAGGACTGCAGATTTTGAAGAGGTCATGAGATAAAAGGATTTATGTACATGGTGATTCATAACTCATCATTAATCAAATCAAATGTGAGTACTCGGCTAAACACCCTAGACTAAGGCCTTAGAGAAATGTTGTCTTAGATTTTCTGCAGTGTTTCCCAGAGTATCAGTTATCTCTGATTCCAAGGGGTCAAAATATCTTAGATGATTCATTGGATACATCATCTAGTACTTGTAAGATGCCTTTTCATCCCAACAAAAAATTTTAGGTTGAGGTGAAGCATAGGCCAGTTGTCCCAGATAAACTTAGATATTGGCAAGTTTTTGTTAGTGATAAGCAAGTAGAAAAAAAATTGCAGTTAAAATAAGAATTTTAGAATGTACATATTGATACAGATAATGATGTAAATAATTATATGAATGAAATAGTATTGAATGAGACTGATGAAAATCCAGAATAGCTTGAGGTCCTACAATTGAAATACAATGTGTTTCCAAGGGGTTTGGTGTCATTAGAAGAGCTTTTCAATTTTAATGATGTAGCTAAAAAGACAAATATAGAACCTATAGGACCTGAAGTGGAATATTGTAATATAGGTACTGAGAGTAATCCAAAGATTATAAAGGTGTCCAAGTCTTTACTTGGTAAAGAAAAATAGAAGTATCTTGATTGCTAATATAATATTCTGATGTGTTTGCTTGGGGATATGAATATCTAAAGGCATATGATACGAACATTATACAACATACCATTCCCATCAAAGAGGATCAAAAGCCTTTTAAGAAGAAATTAAGAAGGGTGAATTCAATTTTTGTACCCTTATTAGAGAAAGAGGCCAGAAATATTTTTGATGCCAAAATCATTATGCCTTTGAGGTTTTCAAAGTGGTTATCAAATTTGGTGTCAGTAAGGAAAAAGACAGGGGAAATCCGATTGTGTGTGGATTTCAGGAATCTAAATGAATTTTCCCTCAAATACAATTATCCTTTACCAAATATGGATCATGTTTTACAAAGGGTAGTCGGGTCCAGAAGAATTTCCTTAATTGATTGATTTTCAGGATATAATCATAGTACATCCAAATGACCAACATAAAATTGATTTCATGACACCATGGAGAACCTTTATGTATGTGAAGATGTCATTTGGCCTTACGAATGGAGGAGCCGCTTTCCAGAAAGAAATGGATATTTCTTTCGCGGATGAGAAGGATAGGTTTATTGAAATTTATCTAGATGATATCATTGTATTCTCTACGACAGATGAAGATCACTTGTTTCACTTGAAGATAGTTTTTGAGAAGTGCAGGAAGTTTGGTATTTCCCTGAACCCCAAAAAGTTTATATTTGAATTGGAGTAAGGTAAGCTACTTGGTCACATTATTTCAAAGGAAGGTATTAAAATACACCCCAACATATTTGAACCAACAATGAACATTGATCCCCATAGGAACATAAACGAAGTTCAGTCTTTCATTGGCAAGATAAATGTTCTGAGAAGATTCATCCCAAACCTGGCCGAGATTTTAAGGGAAATCATTAAACATGTTGAAAAAGGACACTGAGATAAAATGGAATAGCGAGGCTAAAAAATATTTCGGTGAGGGAAATCAACTTTGACATGTGCTCATGTTTTTATTAGTCCTAACTTTACTAAAGATTTCATGATTTTCTCCATTGCATTAGAACAAACTATTGCAGTCGTATTGTTAGAGAATAACAAGGAGAGACATGAACAACCTATAGAATTATTCAATAGAGTTTTAAGAGATGCCCCCTTGAAGTATAATATTATGGAAAAGCAAGCTTTTTCTTTCGTAACGGATTTGAAAGACTTCAGAGTGTATATTCTACATTCTCACATAATATCTTTTGTTCCAAGTATAGTGGTAAAAGATATCCTCACTCGGGATGATCCAGATGGGAAAAGAGACAAATGGATAACACTTCTTTTAGAATATGACATTGTGATAAATCCTACAAAGCTCATCAAAGGTCAAGGACTAGCCAAACTGATGGTTGAGTCAAATTTTCATGCATTAGATATAAAATTCGTAGTTTCTCTTGATGAACAAGAAAGATATGGCGAATCCATAGGTATCAAAGAATTTTATTACTTCCCCCTGGTATGCAGAAATTGTGTATGTTTTACAGAATTTACAAGCTCCCCCTGGTTTGATAAAAACCAAGGCAAGATTTCTAAAATTTAATGTTGTTAAGTTATGAATTTTAGATCAAGCCTTGTATTGGAAGGATGTTAGAGGTATTTTCTAAATTTTTTATTAAAGAATGAAGCAGATAAAATCATGGAAGAATTTCATCAATGTGACTGTGGAGGACATTTGTACTGGAAATCCACAACAAAAAAATCATGAGAGTTGGTTTTTACTGGCCTACCTTGTTTGCAGACATTCATAAAAAGGTTTCAACTTGTCATCAATGTGAGAGTTTTGGAGGTAAGAGAAAAATTGTACCTCCACCTGTGAAACATATCTCAGTGGAGGTGCCTTTCCAACAATGGGGTTTATATTTCATTGGAAATTCATCCAAGTTCATCATCTCAACACAAGTGGATCTTGACAGTAATAAAGTACTTCACCAAATGGATTGAAGCCATTCCAACTAGACAAGCTACAGATTATGTAATCATGCAATTCCTTTAAGGTCATATTCTCTCCAGGTTTGGTTTTCCCCATAAAATTATTACAAATAATGTTTCTGCCGTTAAATAAAAAAGGATGATTGATTTTTGTAATGAGTATCACATAGTGTTAGTATATTCTAATTCCTATTATCCTCAGGGAAATGAGTTAGTAGAGTCTTCTAATAATCATTCATAAACATCATAAAGGAATTACTACAAGAAAACAAGAAATCCTAGCATAAGAAATTAATAAATGCTTTATGGATTGAGAGGATAAGTACAAAAAAATTGATTGGAATGTGACATTTCCAATTGGTTTATGGAATAGATGCATCTTTTCCTATTTCCCTAGGAATTCTAGTAATTAAATTATTGCAGGAAGAGGAAGTAGAACCAAATGATGCCCAGAGAAGGATCAATAAATTAATACATTTGCAACAAACAAGGGAAGAAGTTTGCACCAATACACAGGTAATCAGGGATAAAATAAAGAGAATTCATGACATAAGGGTAAATGTAGATGATTTTTAGCTGGATGACATTGTTTTGAAGTTGGATTCGAGGAATGAAGAGAAAGGGAAGCATGGGAAGTTTGACAGTTTCTAGAAAGTCCCTTACATGATTTCTTTTATTCGTGGAACTCGTGCATTTTTTCGAGAAGATATGATAGAAGAAACTCCACTAGGAGGACTTCTTAATGGTAGGTTACTCAAGCACTATTTCACTTAAGGTCAACTGGTAACAAACACCATCATTGTATATATCATTTTACTATTTCAAATAGTGCAAGTGTGAGTGGTTTTCATTATGAATTGAAGCTTGTAATGAACGCCCTAAGTTTTTGATGAGTGGCTACTATAACTATGATTTATTTTGTTGTTAGTTTTATGAGTTAGTTTTAGTCTTGATAATGAAATAATTTTCCCATGGTTAAGCTACTAATCTTCTTTTCATTCTTGACACCTCATAGGGAGGATGTCATCCCCATTGGAGCCAATGATAGAGTCCTATAAAATAGGTGATAAGATTTTATCTGTTAATTTATTTATTTTGGGAAATGGTTTGTGAAGTTTAGTCTATGAGTGGCTAGGTGTCATAGCCTAAAGGTTTACTTGTCTAATAAATCATTCAGACCTTTAAGTCTTGTTGTCAAAATCCATATAAGGTTGGGAATGCTTTTCTCTTGTCAAGTTTCTATAAGATGATCTTGTAGGCATTTTCATGGTGATGAGCTCTGCATTAGCTTTCCAATGAGTTATAGATCTCCTCAAATGGACCTCGAAATCAAAAGATAGAGAAAATTGAAGTTTAGTCTTCAAAAGCCAGAAAACAAGTGAAAATGCCTAAGTATGGGTCCCAAATCCTACATATCAAAGGTTTGGGGGTAGAAAACAATACAGGTTAGAGAAAAATCAACGATTAGTGATCACTAATATCACAAATCGGTGATCAAAGATTCTAAATGCTGCATCCCACAATTGTGAAGCGCATGGCCATGTTGGCAGTCAAAGGTCTTGCGATATCGACAATCGAAAGTGGGGGGTCCATCCATATCAGCGTTCGGATATCGACAGTCGCAATGTGCTAAACATAATAAAGCTCCGATTTTGATATCCAATGAAATCATCGAGATTGGGACATAATCATGCCTCTAGTGTTAAAGTGTTAGGAAGGCTAAAAACATATTTACAAAGGATTTGCTTGCAAAAACAAAGAAGGCCGAGCCTTTTTCTCTCTCCTACCAAAGTGATGCTTGTTTGCAAGAGATTGGATTCGATAAAGGATGTGTGGTGAACAGTGGTTGGATCTGATAAGTGACACGTGTGGCAGTCAATCATTGGTTTTGATTATGCCACATGGCATATGACATCAACAATGACATGGTAGTACGGTGGACACCTGGCAGGCGAATCCAGCATTTTCAAGGATCATAGGATACCAAAAGAGGTGACATGTGTCACCACTCACATGGTGACATGTGGCAGTGATGACATCACATATCAGAGATCAATGATCAGAGGTTGAGGCTTATTGTGTATCAAAGTGAAACCTCTCATTGGAAATCGTTGGGAAAGGGGGCTCCGATATGAGGGCTTGCTTACGGTCATGTGAGGAACCAAATGACCAGGCACTAAATAGAAAATTTGACCAACATTTGCAATCAGATAAAATGAAATATGTGCACCAAATGAGACCACTGATTGGAAATTACTGAGAGATGGTGCTCCGATACAAGGGTTGGCTTATGTTCACACGAGGAACAAAAAGACCAGGCGCAAAATAGAAAAGGTGAGCGACATTTGCAATTGGTGAAAATGAATTGTGTGCATAAACTGAGACCATCGATTGGATATCGTTGGGAGAGGGGCTTCGATAAGAGGTCAAAATCATAGTAACATAAGACTCAAAGGACTAAGGGCTATTAGTGCATTCTCAGGGTGGCGATAGTTT
The DNA here is from genome assembly GCA_000404065.3 of Pinus taeda. NCBI lineage: Eukaryota > Viridiplantae > Streptophyta > Pinopsida > Pinales > Pinaceae > Pinus > Pinus taeda. The sequence continues at coordinate 13,946 of APFE030311599.1, read as the reverse complement.
AAATATTTGTTTTATCACGAAGATAGTTTAATAAATGTTTTTATGAAAAGTTGGGTAGAAAGGTTTAATATAGGTTTTATGTGCTAAAGCCTTGGCATGGGCCCTCTCTACTCCCTTTCCACGTGGGCCATGCCACATCACTCATCGGTGATCGCAAATTTTTGGGAGGATGCAACCAAATGCTACAATGTGAAATCACCAATTGTGAAGTTATGATATTAAAAGTCCAGGTGCATACGTTTTGGTCCCATGTGGGAATTTTTCATAACATGATATTCTAAATAATTGGCCCCCTTTTTCACCAAGTCCCAAAGTCTTATTTCAAAGGACCAAACAACATTATGATGGTATTTCAAAGAGTCAGACCATATTCATAGCTTAAAGAGATTAATCCTGGAAGGATGGGCTTATAGCTATTCTATGGTTTTGATTGTTCCGATAAATGACCTGATAAGGCATCATAAGGATTTTAACACCATCGCAACTAGTTCGAGATTTTTCAAGAAATATTAGTCAAACAATAAAGTGAAGATTTCTCCGATAGATCATGTAGAGGTGTTAACAGAAGTAATGGGTCGGCAGTTGTTGAATCACAGGAAAAGGAGAGTAGAATTTTTTGAATAAACAGTCAAGTGAAAACAATTACAACCACTCCAAATTTCAAGAGAGAGAATCATCACTAGGAAGTAGATTTCAAGTTATTAAGGCTAAGAATTTTCAGTAGAATTGAATAAGAGAGAAGGAGTAGTTGTAGAGTAACCTGTTTTGGTAAACATAAATGCTTAAATTGTAGAGGGACCTATTCTACTTTCATGGAAGAAGTTCACCAATTTTATGTTGCCTAAATACAAACATATTTCCTATAACTATTCTAGGACATACATAATCTTTTATTTTATCTTTGCATTCATGAATTTGAGAGATATTGAAAAATATATTTGTTTCTTTAATTAAGTCGTAGCTATTATTTTGCAAAGACAAATTATGTCAAGCATTATAACAATTTCTGAATATGTAATAAATTTTGGACTTGTATGAAGAAAGGAGATATATTTTGATGTAAGTTGTGCATTGTACTGAAAGGGATCAATTTGCAGTAATATTTAGAGCTTTGTTCTACGATTCTCGTGTCAAGCAATTAGTGATGTGCTATCCTTTGTGAAATCATTTACTCCTTCAATTTTCCATATGTTTTCTACCTTTATTGTTTCAAGAAGATTAAGGGATGAATTTTCTTAATTGTACTCCACTATGGCTTGTAAATAATATAAATGTTTTTTCTTTGATGTTAAATAGAGAATTCATCTCAATATGCTCTATATTTAACTGAGCCTTAGTCATATTCTTCTTTTCCACTCCAAAGACACTCTATAAGATCCAAAAGCTTTCTTATCCTGCCTTATTACAATTGCTTTGTTATTTTGTGATTGATTGCCTTGAGTTGCATGACTCCATGCCCAGTGGACTTTCTTGAATATTTTAACCAAATATTTGAAAAATCCCACCTCAAGCTTTTATAACTAGCCCAATATCTTGAATAGAAATTTAAATCAGATAGAGAGATCTCCCTTTGAAGCTCGAAGGGCTAGATCTAAGCTTCCAAAATAGTTTTGTGATTACCTCTAGGTTTCTCTCCTTAGCCTAGGGAAATTACGGAGTTATAACATGACCTGTGATGACCATGTGACCTAGTTCCATATGCCCCATTAGCTTTCTCCTCTTTCTCATGGCTGATCCGAAGTGGTCCCTGTTACTACAAATCTAACAAACTCTGAAGTATCACTACATTTACCTCTGCTAGATTCTCCTTTGCCTATATGATTTTGTCATTATCTTCCTTACAACTCCTTATTTCTTCCCTTAATATTCTCAGTGTATCTGCCAAATCGGAAGAATTCCCAACCCCATATTTCTCATCTAATTCATAGGGAGATTATTTGTAGTCTACCATCTTGCTAGCCATTTGATATTTCTTCTTATAAGGTATATCATGTCAACTAAACCAAATCACAATAAACCAACGTACCTTAGTATAGCTCGGGGAGTATACCTTGTCTATAAGATCAATAGATCAGTGTGAAACATGTATAACATAATCATGACAACATATAGAAAAATAAAACATGAGCATATCACCATGCAACCATCAGTCTAGATAGGGTCCAGTCATCAATGCATGACCTTAACAACAACACAGACCAAGACCTCATGCATGAAAACATGATTACATCACTACACACTTGACCACATGCAAACATGAATATGCATAAGCAATGTGTAACCAACCATACACATGCATAAACACATATGATCAATCATATACGAACAATACTTGTAACCAAACCTACAAGAATGATACATATAACCAAACATACAAGAATGTAACTAAACATACAAGAATGTAATCAAGCATACAAAATTGATACATGTAAGTGACATATAACAACATTTAACCAGTCATACACTCATGGTGATGCATCTGATAATAACAACATCAACTTCCACATGGCGACATCACTACAACCATGATCAACATTATGAAAATGCAACAAGCACATGAAATGCAAGCATAAGAGACACACATGCAACTGACATGCATGAATTACCGAAACAAAGCCCATCTATTCTGAGGGGTGAACCATGCTCTGATACCACAGTGTAACACCTTCTTCCCATATCTACCCAAGCAACTGGCCAGTCAGGGTAAACATGCAACAAGAGGCCACTATGTATGGTTTGACCTCCTAAGTCACGTTAAGGAAGTGGAACTAATAGAAACACACCATACAAACATTCAACATCAACATTAGGATCATGTTCTGCTATTCAACAACCCCACATTTGTTAATAATAGTAGTCAATATTACATTAATAAATGGGGAACCTTTAAAAAATATTTCCAAAAATAAGTTTAGCATTTAGCCATTTTTTTATTATTTTTTGGAATAAAACAAGATATCATACAAACACCTTTTAAAAAAAGCTATTAAATGTCTCCCTTTCCTGCATATCGCATTATAAAGCGTGATCAAAAGCCTTGCTAATCCACCAAATCTAGAGAAAAGCAATCAAAAGAGGACGTTGCGCTTTAATACTTCGAAACTAGTATGTTTCTTATATAAACTAAGTCCTAGGGCATTTCTTATTAAAACTAAGGCCTGCGTCGCATATCGCTATTTTTAGAAAGCACACCGTAATGAGTTACCTTAAAATATGTGAGATGCGAAATTACGATGACACATTTCCCTTACCGCATCACATTTCAGACATTTAAAAGAACACCACAAACTTACCATCCGTCAAAATTGTGAAATGTGATTGAAGACCCGGACACACTCTCGAAATATGTCACAAACAAGTATTTAAGTCCACTACTTAATAAAAAGGGCTTTACATAAGAAAACCTGACAAATGAGCTATGCCTTGGAAATAATAGTAAGCAGCCCGCATCTCGCAGAAACAATAAGGAAAGCATGCAAACATAATGTGATAATGTGATCTGGGAGATTGCTTCACAAATTGCAAAATCGCCATTTTCTCAATTTAAAGGCTCGTCACCCTAGAATCTTTCTTCTCGACTTATGATGTGGACATTCATGATCATTAAAGCTAAGGGATAATGAACCATTAGTGGGAATATAGTAAAATTTAAGGGCATTATTGTGTGAAAAGCCATCCAAGGTGATATCATATCTTCTCACTTGCATTCAATAAAACTCCTTTCTTATCACCTTTTCAAGTTATTTGTATTATCCCAGCTTATGTTCATTCTTATATCTATATATCTGATAGATGTTGTTTTTCTCCATTTTCAGGGAAAATCCATAGAAGGAGTCTTTGGGAGCAATGGAAAAGAAGGGAAAGGCAGTTATGTCTAAGAAATCAGAAATGACTCCTTTATTCATAGATACTACATGCAGCAGCGAAGGAGGGACCTCTACATGGGAAACCATGTATGATTTATTAGAAGAAGAGAAACCAAGACCTCTGGAAACAAAGGTCACAACTAACGGTCGTACTTCCTCAGATGCCACTATTTTTGATACGGCATGCTCATTTATGCATCGCATAGCCACGTGCCCAATGATAATCCCTTACACAGATATGGTCAAGTGGATTATTGATTTGGTCAATATCTCAGATACAAAATTTAAGAATAGAAGCCAAGAGGTTATGGGATCTTTTTCGCTAGACAACCTATGGCTTATGTACTACCTACCATAGCCACAAGCCATCTACAACAAACAATTCCTTGAGAAGTTTGCCAAAGAGAATGAGGACCCAACAGATGTCACTCATACCTGATCAAATAATGAGGGCAAGATCAAAAAGGAAAAAGCAGGTATGTACTCTACTGCATCTATTTCTCCTCCCCATAGTTTTTCAGTAGCCATGCTATGTAGGATGTTTGGCAAGCCCGATAGCACTAAATTTTCCTCATAATGGTTGTCATTAATAGATGCAGTCGTAAACACAACCATAATGAATTTGGCCCAAATTTTGTCTGATAATTTAGCAAAGGCAATAATCAATTATAGGAGGAAAATGAGTGTCTCAATGAGGGTTTACCCTCCATTTTTTATGAGTGCCTATGTGATGGATGCAATTTGTTTTGTTCAAAATTTCCTATCATGGGATGGAAATGGACTATGAAATATCCATTTCCCATTCATATATATCATAAGGACATGTGGGAGTCTCAGTTTCACCCGCATTTTTACAGAATTAGTCATGGGGTCGTGCTACCTATCCACAAACAGGTTTACGACCGATATGCCCCTAGGTTTTCTAAGGAAGCTGAGGTAGATATTATCCGAGTGGCCAGATGGTTTAGGGAGGAAACATTCACATATATCAGGATTTTTGGGAGAATCAACTCACCTCATGTCCTCCCATACTATGTTCTAGACAAATTGATGGCTAGAGATATAGCCTATCAAACAGCTAGTGAGGGTGGGCTAAGAAAAGGATTAAAGGAAGTGAAAAAGGTCATTTGGCCTACATTTCCGTTACAGTGTGGAGCATTTGCAGTTCACAATCTAGGCCATGCATTCAAAGAAGCAGAGATCATGCAATCTCTAAAATTACCTAAATTCCTAGGTCGCTAGTATGACCCAAATGGCACTGCCAAAGACTTCACTACCATGGTAAAAGTGAAGGTATTCAGTCATGAGGAAGACACATTTGATGACATCTTCCTATAGAAAGAGACATTCACAGAAGTGAAGCACATGTCATCACTATTTTTTGACCCAGAAGAGCTTGAAGCCTTTCATCAATACAGAGAAAGGAGATTGTTAAAGGTCCCATTGGACCAATTATTGATTGAACCAATAAGGGAGCCAAATCCCAGCATAAGCCTAGAAGGAAGATCCAGAGAAAATTCTAAATATGATTCCCAAGTAGAGTCCCAAGAGAAGTCTACCAGGGAGTTAGAGAAATCAGAGAAACAGTCACAGAATGGGGGAAGAAAAAGCAAGGAGTCAGAAAAGGATACAACCCAATCTACAGAAAATATAGTTGAGCAAACTTCAGCTAGAAAATGGGTTGAAATTCATTCCACCTCTACCCAATCACCAAAACCCCCAGTGATTGATTTAGAGAAAGAATTGGAGAATTTTAATAAAAATATCCATACAGAGAAACAAGCAACTGAGCCGAAAACTCCTCAACACAAAACAACTCAAGAAATTACAGTACAGAAAACTGTAAGTACTCAAGAGGTAGAGCACATTCCTGCGACTCCTACCTTTGAAATTGTTTTGAGAATTGAGGAGATTGCTCCTTTAGATGTGTTCTATAGCCCAACCCACAAAGCTATTTTTAAAAGGAAGAGAAAGAAGAGGAAGTTGGATGCTACAACTGCTACTACTCCCGATAATGATCTGATGGATATTGTCTGGAAAGACTCACCCATTGACCCATTTGACAACCTTACTAGACTATCTCAGTTTGTAGGAGCCTACCCTATAGCGAATATTTACAAAGAAACAGAAGTACACATGTTGCTAAGAGAAAAGAAAAAAAAATTCTTCTGTTGGAACAATAGTTAGAGCAAGAAAATCTAACCAAAAGGTGGAATTGCAAATAGCCAAGCTCTATCAAGAATTCGAGCAAATGCAAATAAAAAATCAAACCAGTTTAGAAAAAAAGGAAACACAGATACAAGCATTAACATATAAGTATAAGGACAGCCCAAATATTGATAAGTTTATAATCAAAACGCTCAGCCTAAACTCCCAGCTAATGCATCAAAAAGAAATTCTATGCCAGAAGGTCTCGCAGTTGAGTCCTTATTGCGAGACTAGTGGCAAGTTAACGAGTCAAGTCATTGACATGATACTAGAATATGATGAAGTCTTGAAAAGAATTTCCGACTTCATCACCTGGCAGAATTCAGAGGATGGGAGGAAGGTTGATTTTCCTATACCAGAGGAGTCACATAAAGAAATTTTAGTTGCAGACTGGGATTCTCGACTTAGGCAAGCAGAAAAGGAAATGGTGGTCGTAGCAGTAGCAACAAACTGTGTTAATGAAAACATCAATGAAAATCTAAACAATAAAAACCTAGTGGCAAAGTCTGTACCAAGTTTTCTTCCGAATGTCAAACAACTCAAACAATAATGGAGGCAGGCAATAGGATAAAAAGAAGAAGCAATTAGGCAAATGACTAGGTTAAACTGGGAAGTGTACTGGAAATATTTAGTTAAAACTTATAGCCAATGGATGACCCTGTAATGCCTAACCTCTTCCACGCAAAAAATGGTGTTAGCACTAATTGATGTCCTGTTCACTGGGCAGCTGAAATCTACATTTAGCCAACCGACGCAACTCAAACTCATGACGGACTTCTGTGATCTTAAAGATGAAAGGAAAATGAGTTAGTCACCATGTTTTAATTTCTATTTTTATTTTGTTTTGCACAATTTTAGGAAGTTCGTTTAAACCTCCTCAAATATTTTTGTAATAATCTATTATTAGGCTTTATAGTTTAGTATTTAAACCCCTCTCATGCATTTAGAGAGGGGTCCGGGAATTTATCAGAAAAAATCTTCAAAAAATGCACTCTTGTCCCTTTGAGGAAGTTCTGGTGAAATGAATGGAATAGGATTTATTTTTATCTTATCTAGCATCTTCTACTGAAATTGCACTTTTGTACTCTTAGATGGTGTTGGATTGATCGGAAGTAGGTCGATATTGTTGAAACACATGAGCAAAACTTATTACAAATGGTACTTTTATCTCATGATTTTGTTTTGTTTAGGTATTAAGCAATAATTTTTCTTCAAATTTTTTATATATGAAAGTTTAAAGCTTGGTTAGCATTATTGCACTTTTGTATAGTGATGGCCTAAATATTATGCTGAATATATGAATAATTTCTTATGCGATATGTCTTTCACAATTGATGGCCTAAATTTTATGCTAAATATATGAATAATTTCTTATGTGATATACCTTTCACAATCGTTTCGACTAACTATTTATTCGAAACGATTATTTTTAAAATGATTTCAGTTCCTATTGTAGTTGAATGATTTTTATTACCAATTTCTTTAGGACATTATTGTAGATCGCATGTTTCAATTTTATTCTTGGGTATAGTCATAGCTAGATAGTGTTTAAATTAGGATATATAAATGTGATTATTAGTTTAGATTAGATTACTTTTAGCTTAAAAATTCCATCGAACTATCATATATCACCCCATCAACACTATCATAATTTATATTTGGAAACGGGTCCCATTACCCCCAGTCGAAGCCACTACACCAAATAGAAAAGGAGTTTCCAATCAAGATCCGGGCCGGGTGGTTTTCCCCCAATGTTCTAAGCAACGATTTTCAAGGCTTCAACAGACCCTCACGAACCAACCTAACCTTGTTGTCAATGAGCCCCTAGGTCCCATTAAGATTTTGGGCCACTTGACCTCTAAACTCTCTCATGTTATGGGCATGCCAACATCCAGGGACCTTTGTGTGCTCTCACAAACCAACATGCTAGTGTCCAGGGACTATTTTATACAGTGTTGTGCCAACATCCTCTAGATTTGAGCCACTTTTTCATGCCTAGAGCCCATGTCTTTGCCCAAAATTGAATGGCATCTTCATAACAATAAGATAACAAGGAAATGACAGTACAAATGCAATAATTTGAAGAAGTCCTTGACTATACCCCTACTATCCATGACATACATTTAGTCAAACATACCACGAATATGTAATCTATAGGTGTAAATAACATATTTGAGCATAGGGGTCTCATACTTAGCTAAGAATTGCTAAGAAACATTGATGCCTCAACACATCAATTGCCATTTCATCCATTATGTCATAGATAAATTGTTCATTCATTTATCATTAGAAACATGATGAGATCCATACATAGCTATTGTATGGAAACATATATATATATATATATATATATTATATATATATATATATATATATATATATATAATATATAATATATATATATATGAAATCACATCCATATAAACCACATATAAACCAGTATAATACTCATAGAAAAACAAGGAGAAATAACCTCATATTGATGATGAAAAATTCAAACACGGGATGTGATCAGAAATGGAGTAGATTAGTTATCATGTGCTAATTCCCCATTCAGATTAAAACCCAAGATGCTTATCATTTTCTTATCAAGTGCTTAAGGATTCAATACTTTTGCTTAATTAACTGATTCCCATGAAAATTTCTTATGTAAATGTTAGAAACAATTTAGCATAAAACATATGCTAAACAACAACAAAATAAAAACAAAGAACATCCAAATACAGCACACAAAAAGCACATGATAAAGAAGTTCACCCCTCTTGGGCTACATCTCCTTGGTCCAACTTTCAATGGCTTGGGCCTCTGCATTATGCTCAAATTACCAAAAAAAAATGTGTTTACAATGCTCAAATGCCTCTAAAAAATATCTCAATGAGTTCAAAATACTCAAAAATGGCTATCCAACCTCTTTTTGCCTCCAATTTGGATAAGAATTGAAGAATTTATGACTTCTCCCACTGCTTGCACTATTTGTTCCACAAATTGCTCCAAAACCGGTCAAAAACTCCATTTCCACTCCAAAATCTACTAACGGAGCAAGAAATTTTCGCACGATGGGGTATATCCTATCGGCCATATCACAAATAGCAATCGACAAGTGTTGCAGGCTCTTATGGTCTTATTAACACAACAAAATGTTGCGATTGTGATACTGCAGACCCGCTGGGGATATTTAACTGTAACATATAAACTCCTGCGTCTGGGTTCCATCGCTCATCGCAATCATCCAATTTTAGCGGCCGAAGGTCTTGTTAACATGGCAGAACACTGCGATATGATATTGGAGGACCTGACGGGATATTAAATGGCAACCTATATATGCATTGCATCCGGGAACTATTGCATTTCGCAATGTTAATGGCCGAATGTTGTGCAATGCAATATCAGTAGACCTGACAGGAACTTAAACTGTGACATATAAAATCCCGTGTCTGGGTAATTTATCGCAGAACAACCTGGTAAATTTATGATAGCGATATGTGATGGCCTTATTGCATCACAACCCTGAACCTTCCAGGTTCTATTTGTAATGCTTTTATGCCTTGCAAATGTGATTTTTGAAATATGAGGGCCAATGGCAGCCTACCACTTGGCACCTCCTGATTCGCTGAAGACCTTGCCACATCATACCAATCCTACCACATGTCCAAGTCAAACCTAAACTTTGACTTGCTCTAACTTATTCATATGAGATCAAATTTGAGTCTCATTCATACCATTAGATTCAAAATAATGAGCTCTTTGATCTGAAGCTAAGTTTGACAAAATTTTGACACTTTGATTTTTTAGCATAAACTTGAGCGCCTAATCACTTGTCCCCACTGAAAGCCTTTTGGACCCCAAAATATTATATTCAATTATTGAACAGATGAGGCTATTGTTCCTTCACCTTCTCCTTTTCAATCCATTTGGCCTTTGATGGATTTGTACCTTTGAGACCCACTTGAAGATGTTATGCTCTTAACCTGCAAATGATACCCAAATACAGAATATGCAAAGAAAAGAGACCCAGAACACAGAATAGCAATGAATTTATTATTCAGAGAGTAATGTTCACTTGCCTCTTCGAGGGGGAAACCTCCAATAGAGCAGAGCTCGATTACAAAATAAGACACGATGCTCCTCGCAGGGAGTTTCTATCCTTTATATATGACTCCTATGTGCAATACCACGGGCCAATACCGTGTATTATTAATACCATCTATCTAATACTACGGCCCATTTGCAACTAACTATGGTTTCGTTATTAATTGTGGATTAACCACTTACAATTATTAATATGGGCTCTATTGACTCTTGACTATGACGTGGTCCCATTACATAGATAAGGGGGTTAGGGTGGGACCCTAACATGCCCACCCCCTTAAGACTAGCCTTGTCCTCAAGGCTGAAGCTGCGGAAACTGCTGCAGAATAGTGGCTGGTTCCCAAGTTGCATCTTCTGGAGAGGTGTCTTTCCATTTGACGAGGAATTCCTTAATCATGCGGCCACGCAATTGCTTGACTCGTGTGTCGAGGACTTGTTCTGGTTGAAGCCAGATGGATCCTTCTTCGTCCAATTCCGGGAGACTAGTCTAAATTCTGCAATTGTTCCCAATCACTTTCTTGAGGCATGAGACATGAAAAACTGGATGGATTTTTGCAGTAGGTGGCAAAGCCAACTTGTAGGCCACTTCTCCAATGCGTTGAAGTACTTGATATGGTCCGTAGAATTTGGGAGAGAGTTTCTTACATCCTTTGTCTTTGAGTGATGTTTGCTTATATGGTTGGAGCCGTAAAAAGACCTGATCCCCTTCTTG
>APFE030311597.1:2956-47975 GCA_000404065.3 Pinus taeda | reverse complement strand
GACCAAGTCATCCACATACAGCACCAGAATGAGAGGCTCCTCACCTATCACAATAAAGTAAAGGTTCGGATCTCCCTCACTCTTTGTGAAACCCATCCCCTGCAAATAAGTGTCTATCCTGGAGTACCAAGCTCTAGGAGCTTGCTCCAGGCCATAAAGGGCCTTCTTCAGTCTGCACACATGGGACTCCTTCCCATGCACCTCAAAGCCCTGTGGCTGCTCAATGTACACCTCCTCCTGTATGAAGCCATTGAGAAATGCGGTCTTCACATCCATCTGGTGGATCTTCCAACTCATCTCTGCTGCTATCGATATAATGGAGCGAATCGAAGTATATCGAGCCACGGGAGCGAAGGTCTCCTCATAATCAACTCCCTCTACCTGGGAGAACCCTCTAGCCACAAGCCTCGCTTTGAATTTCTCAATGCTGCCATCTGCAGCATGCTTTACCTTGTAAAGCCATCTGGAAGTAACCACGGACTTGCCCTCAGGCCTCGGCACCACCTCCCAAACATCATTCTCCATGATAGAAGAATACTCCTCCTGCATGGCCTCTCTCTAGACCTGCTAGCTAGCTGCCTCCTCATAGCTAGAAGGCTCAGAGTCAAGGATGCTGGTAACCATCGCCATATAGCTACAAAATCTCTCAGGTGGTCTACTCTCTCTGACGGCCTCTTCGGCTCAGCAACAGATGTGGCATCTCTCAAGGTGTCCTGAAGCCACTTGGGCTTCCTCTTCCCTGAGCATGCTTCTCCCATGGGAGAATGAAACTCCTCCTCCTCATCACCATCAGTAGCCTGAACTCCTGACTCTCTGTCTGTTGTCCTCCTGCCTGCACCTGAACCTGTAGAAGCTGAGGTACCGTGTGAACTGTTCATCAGTAGAGTCCCTAGTGAATTGCTCTGCATGTTGCCCGAAGCACCACCCCTCTGGCTCATCGAGCCACTGCTCACTGACGGACCTGACATCCTCATAGATGTACCTTCGGATCCTCTTGATCCCTGCCCACTGGATCCCTGCGACTGACTCAACTGCTGTTGAGGGTCTGGTTGATCCAGATACTCTAACTCCCGTGACCTCCTAAAGGCCCTGTTCTCCTTGAACTTCACATCCCGCCTAACAACAACTCTCCTCTGTGCAGGAATGTAAATCCGAAAGGCCTTTGAGGTCTCACTGTAGCCCACAAAGATCCCTTCTTAACTGCTGCTGAGGGTCTGGCTGATCCAGATACTCCAACTCTCGTGATCTCCTAAAGGGCCCTGTCCTCCTCGAACTTCACATCCCGTCTGACAACAACTCTCCTCTGTGCAGGAATGTAAATCCGAAAGGCCTTTGAGGTCTCACTGTAGCCCACAAAGATACCCTTCTCTGCGGTGGGCTCTAGTTGGTCCTCTTCTCCTTGGGTATATAGGAGTATGTAATGCATCCAAAGATATGAAGATGACCAATATCAGGCTTCTTCCCAGAGAAAGCCTCCTCCGGAGTCATGTGCCCCAAGGCACGATGCGGACTCCTGTTCCGCAAGTAAACAGCTGTGTTGCAGGCCTCTGCCCACAAAAACAATGGCAACCCCTGATCATGTAACATGGCTTTGGCAGCCCCTATGATGGATTTGTTCTTCCTCTCCGCAACCCCGTTCTGCTGGGGGTTGTAAGGAACAGTGAACTCCCTCCTAATGCCTGCCTCCGCACAATAGTCAACAAACTCTCCAAGGGTGTACTCTCCTCCATTGTCCGACCTCAGGGACTTGATCTTCGACCTGTCTGTGTCTCCACAAGAGCTCTGAACTCCTGAAACCGCTTGAAGACCTCACTCTTGGTCTTCAAGAAATAAATCCAGGTCCTCCTGGAGTGATCATCAATGAATAAAACATAATACTCATATCCACTCAAGGAAACATGAGACATCCGACCGCTCACATCAGAATGTATCAAATCAAGTATCCCAGTCGCTCTGCTGTCACTGCTGGGAAAAGGGGATTTGGCAAACTTGCCCATAGCACATCCTCTGCAAGTATCAAAGTGATCAGTACTGAAATCTGGCATACCTGTAGTGATCTCCCGCAAGGTCCTCAAGGCTCCATGATACATATGTCCCATCCTGCGGTGCCAAATCTCACACTGCTCAGAACTGCTAGCTCTGCTGTCGGTACTACTACTCAATGCCGAAAGGGGCTGGAATGCAAACCTGTGCACCTTTGCATGGCGTACACCTATCACTCTAGCTGACTCAGCTGGAGCGCCCCTGGGATACATCAACACCTGTCCTCCCCTGAACAGTACCTCATATCCTCTGTCCTCCAAAGCTGAGACAGATATGAGGTTCTTCCTCATCCCTGGCACATAAAGAACCTTTGTCACTTTCAAGGGAGGTTTGGACTCCCTCTGAAATGTCAGTGTCCCCACCCCGACTGCTCTAACAACTCTGTCATCACCGAGTACTACCTCTACATCAATGCCACTCTCTGAAAGCTCTGAGAAGTACTCACGGACTCCTGTCATATGACGTGAAGCCCATGTCTACATACCAGATACCTGTAGATGCTCCGCTAATCGAGGGAAAGCCTGCTCCCTCTGAACCTGTATGGCAGGTGATCCTGCACTAGAGGACTCACACATAGTGAATGCAAACTCCCGGTCAAAACGACCTGCAAAGTCCTCAATCTCTGCTGATGTTGCCAAACTCTGGTCCTTCCCCTTCTTCTTCTTCTTCTCCGGACACACAACTGCATAGTGTCCCATCTTTTGACAATCCCAACATTTCACCTTGGAATAGTCCTTCTGTGTGTTTACCTGTTTTCCTTTACCTTTGCCTCTGCCCCCACCATAGCTTGTGGAAGCCTGCTTCTTCCCTTTGCCTTTCTTGCCTCCTGCCACTAGTGCTACATCCTCATCCTGCTCAACTGGCTTGGCTGCCCCAAGCTGACCTTTCCTGATCTCTGTCTGAATGCAATCATCCTAAAACCTCTCCCATGTGGGAAGGGTCTCACATGCATAAACCCCATCAGCAAAGTTCATCCATGAACGGGGGAAGCCATTTACCGCAATCCGCACCAACTCATTGGGTGGAATGGCTTCTCCAATCGCTGCCAACTCATCTCTCATATTAGTAATCTTTGTGAGATATTCAGCTGCACTATCATTACCCATCTTAATGTTTTTCAGTGTCTCCTTCAGAACCATTTTCCGGTTCTCATTGGTACTCTGGTAGAGATTGGACAATGCTGTCCACATCTCATGGGCATTGCTCTTTCCTCTCACATGAGGAATGCAATGGTCTTTGATTCCGTCTAGAATCACCCTCTTACCCTTGTTGTTCTTTTTATTATAAGCAGCCAACTGAGTAGCATTAGTAGGCACAACAACAGGGGTGTGTGGTATGCACCATGATATCCCAGATTTCTGCCTCCTCAAAGATACTCTGCATTCTCTCCTTCCAAACGCTGTAATTTGTATGCCCATCCAACCTATCCTCCACCCTCAATCCCAATGACATCCTGCTGTCCTAAAACTGAAAGATAGCACTGCTGTAGTAAAGATAAAACCTGCTGTTTATGAAAAATCAGTTTGCTGGAATTTTCTGAGTGAAAAATCAGCGGCTGTAATTTTTCTCTTTTGCTGTCCCAAACTGCCCTTTATCACTCAAGCTCTGATACCATGTTAAAATTTCTGTTTTCCCATCCCGGTTTTCAGTTTCTCCTTATTTCTCCCATGTAGTTAAATGCCCTTTCCCATAACCATACATTCAACAATGCTGGAAAAAATAAATTTGCTGAAAACACAAATTCTGGAAAATTTACAGAATGCTGGAAATTGCAGAAATAAAAATCAGCAATAATAAACAGCCATAAAAACACATAAAAACACTGATATTTTTGGTCAACGTGACCCTGGAAAAACCCCCTACAACTCTTGGGGAAAACCAGTTTGAGAGCTTTTCTTTATTTGTGGAAAATGCCTTTTTACAGCGAGAAAATTTCAGCAAAAATTACAGCAAAATAATTTTTTTCAGCAAGCAAACTTATCCGTTTTCAGCCCAACAGACCACCTAGAAACTTCTCAGTTTTCAGCAAAAAAATCAGCTTTTTCTGTTTGTTCTTGCTGCTGTTCTGCTTGTCTTTCTGTTGTTCTGATTTTGCTGAAGAGCTGCCTGGTATGTGTGCCAAACTGCTGCCTCTTTCTCCTTCTTGTCCAGAAATCTCCCTTGCTCTCTTGCTCTCCTTCTCCCAATCTGCTCATGAAAGAATGAATGATCTTTTCCTCCTTTTCCTCCCTTAATATAACTCCAAGTGACTTTTGGGTGATCCAAGTGACTTTTGGGTGATTCTAAATCCAATGGCTGAGATAGATTTAGATCAATGGCTTAGATTAAATGCACATTTAAATCTCACTTTCTATTTTTTAATTCACCCCACTTTAATAAAGACCCACTTAGTCATTTATTTCCAAAGTCACTTTTCCTTTCTAATTTTTCATTGACTTTATGAAAGTCTTAAAATTAGACTTTAGTAACTTTATCACTTAAAGTCACTTTTAAATTAGATTTTAACTTTATAAAAATTATAAAGTCCCTTTAGGAGAAAAATTAAAATCTTTTGAACACTTTTCCCTAGGCCAAAGATCAAAGCCTAAGGGAACCACCTGTCCTCAGGTACCAAATTTCAACATGTAATAAATAGGGTTTGATTGATATATTGTGAGTTGGGATAACCTAAGGTCAAGATGCCAAGAAAAAGTTTCCAATAATGAGTATTAACAAGGTAAAGTCACATGAAACATTGAACAAGCCCTCAAGTTGAAGCTATCACCAAACTAGTGTTCCATCCTAGGACAAACAACTAGGCCAAGAGAAATTATGGATGAAAATGGAAAGAATGGCCACCAAAGGGAATAATTTTGAGGCAACCACTACAACCCTTGATGTTGAGACCTTCCAAGACCAAAAATTCCTCTTCCTAGTCAATCGCACTAAGCCCTAGTTGGGCCACTTGGCCTTAAGAGGGCAAAATTACAGAAAGACAAAAAAATTCAAATTTATGGATAAAATATGGCTTGATCACCAACTAGACAATATCAGTGCCTAGTCCTTGGGTGGATCAAGTCTAGGGATGTTTAAGATAAGATATAAGTTGCAAAGGAGTAAGGATGTTTGATGCCCTATCACAAACCCTAACAATTGCCTTTCTGAGGGATCAAGGTCACTTGGGAGAGCTATAATCAAGCTACACAAAGAGGATTTCCATTCACATATCATACATGGGTAATGCATACAATAATGAGATCTAGATTCTTTGCAATTGATTTTTAATAAATTAGGGGCTAGGGCACAGTCGAAAAACCCTAGATCATCAATTTATTCCATACATTAGACATAAAATTAGAAAGTTTTCAATAAATAAACTCACTAAGGAGACAATATGCATGAACAATCCTTTATTGATCCAAGACAACTTCTCCTAAGTCAAGCGAATAACTCCAATGAACAGTAACAATCCAATAGATCACATCTTCATCAAGAAACAAGTGGCTGAAATCTCTCTAAGGAGGGTCGAAATAGTCTAAAAGATGATGATGAATAACAAATGATCCTCTCCTCTATTTATATGAGGATGAGGTCTAATTTCAGGCTAAAAGCCATGAGATACAAGTTAAATCACAATAATGCCTGGGGTTACAAGCCAACCCACTAGCTTTAGACCAAAAGTGACAAACAAGCCCACATGTGTGAGTCATTAGCCCTCTAGGGCTGACATCATGCATGAGAAGAGCTCCAATGTCAAGCATTGAGGCTATTAAGTTTCAAATGTGATGTAGAAGCCTCTAAAAATCACAATTTGAGGGTTGGCCCTCAAATTTCCATCAATATCCCTCTATGATGCCCCGCAATCCAATTGGGGTACCATAAAGTGGTCTCATGTGTCTCCAATTGCCCATCTTTGCACTAACATTGAGGGTTTTTCAAGTGCTACTAGCCCACACAAGTCTGTGAACATGAGACCATCCTTGTTTAGGCCCTGGATCTAGTGTCATCCCTCATATTGTGCTAAGGCCAACCTGAGGGCATGCTGGGTCTAAGTGTATCATCCTGAAGAATTGTCAAATGCAATGCAAAGTGGTAGAATGTTCTGCGTGCAAGAGGTGCCCAAAGTCTTGTAATGTGCTACTGTTGCTCAGAGGCCCAAGGCTCTCAATGCTTCACCTGAAGGTGCCAATATGCTTCTCTAGGGCTCGGATACCTATAGCAAGGTGTCCAAGTCATAAGTTGTTGAAACACCTAACAATCACAACATAAAGTCTAGTGAAAGCAACTAGTTATTAGGGACAATAATCATTATTGCATCTAAGTGAACCAAGCATGAATGTAAAGAGCTATTTAATACTTCCAATAATTATTATCTTCCAAATTTGGGGCCTTGAGCTCGCAATGGTGTTTCCTCCCTAAATAGGAGTGGTTAAAGGAAAACCCTATTAGGTGTTTCCATCCCCTAAGGGGAAGTAACATTTCCTCAATCCACCATTCAATCAATAGGTGCTAGTGAATAATAATGATGGTACGGAGAGGAGAAGACTTCATGGCCAAGTGCCATGGTCAAAGGGACCAGCATGGTGGGGATCCACATCCTGTGTATAGATGAGAGGAGAGAGCAATCGCGGATGCATGAGTTACCAACTCAGCCTTTGTTTTTCCACCCCTCTTGTGCGCCTATACTTCTCGAATTTTCTTTGTATTACTGTTCACAGCCCAAAGGGTTAGAGCTTGCCTTGAATGATGTATAGCAATTGTTTTACCCCTTTAAGGATGAGTCATTTCATTGCTTATCGGGGTTGGGACATGCAAGGGTTCCTTTTATTATGTAATAGAGTAACATGTGCTCAAGAACCAAGTAATGACCATAATGAGTGAGGTAGAGCTCATGCTAAGCTTTTTCCCACGTGCTAATGTGTACATCTCGGCCATTTTCTGCATTTTGATATTCTTTTATTTTATTTTGTGGCCATGATATGCTCTTTCTTTTTCTTTTAGCTACATCAAACTCCCAGGGCAAAGTTTCGGGCCCTAACCAAGTATGAGGATGTATGGGTGCCAAATCCCAGAGAACTAATCATCAGTTGAACCCGAAGAATGGATGTGAGATAAGATCTTGTAATGTATGATGGAAAGTGATAAGTATGGAACAGGGATAAATGGAACTATGTTATCTCAATCAAGGCTTCCTGAGTAGTGCCCTGCCCATTGGGCAGTTAGGGGAGGTCCCAGTGGACTAGGATCAAAGATTACCCCCCCCCCATTTAAGGTGAGGGAACAAGATCATGGTCAAAACCCCTCTTTCTTCCAAGTCAACCCATAATCCATATCAAATGCCCCAAATACAAACAATCATAAGCAGTCGATTGCAAGATTAATAAAGTATCTTTTGATCGGAAGCCCACCTTCGTCCATGTGCTCTTGCCAGATGGGTGAGAAGCATGTGGCCAATGAAAGTGGCGGAAATGTAATGGCACGTCGTCAACTAGTGGTGGTTGTCAGGGGTTGCATGGTTGGTCGACTAGATGTAGAGAATAGGAGAAAAGTTTTCTCCTATAGATTAACCCATTTTCGTGGGTAACAGGCCCAATATCCTTCATCTCAAATTCCGACGCTAGATCTTACTTGCATCCTGCAATCAATCTCTCTACCCCTATCAGAATGAGATCGTCCACATACAACACAAGAATGAGGGGCTCAAATCCAACCAAAAAGAAGTATAGGTTGGGATCTTCCTCTCTTGGTGAAGCCTATGCCCGAAAGATAGTTGTCTATCCTAGCATGTCAAGCCCTACGTACCTATTTGAGTCCATACAAGGCTTTCTTAAGCCTTCATACATGTGTCTCTCTGTCATGGACCTTAAACCCCCATGGTTGTTTGATGTAGACTTCTTCCTCAATGATGTTGTTGAAGAAGGTGGTCTTCACATCCATCTGATGGATGTTCCATCCCATCTCAGAAGTTATCAAGAGAACTTCTCGAATAGAGGAGTATCTGGCTATAGGAGCAAAAGTCTCATTGTAGTCTACTCCCTCTTTATGAGAGAACTTGTGAGGCACAAATCTAGCCTCGTATTTCTCCACATTGCCACCTACTACAAGCTTCACCTTGTAAAGCCACTTGGAAGTCATAACTGACTTCCCCTTTGGTCTCGCCACAATCTTCTAGACATCATTCTTCATGATGGAGTTATGCTCCTCCACCATGGCATCTCCAAATTTGTTGGTTGCTTGCTTCCTCAAAGCTGAAGACAGTGATTCTATGATGTTGGCCATCAAAGCCATGTACGTCGAAAACTTTCGTAGAGGTATGCTCTCCCTGAAAGTGGTCCTAAGAGGCTCAACATGCTCCTGAACATCCCTGAAGGTCTACTCCGCCCACCTAGGCCTCTTGACTAATGTTGGAGTTGACTTCTCCTCTTGCACTGAAGGTTGGCTATCTCTGCTACTGGAAGTCTTTGCTATCAGCTCCTTTGGTTCCTCCTCCTGACACCCCTCAACAACTGTTGGTAGGTCTTGAGATTTCCTAGATGCCAAGTTCTCCTCGAACTTGACATCTCAGCTCAACATTGAGTTTCGTTGATCTATCAAAAAGACTCTATAAGCCTTTGAATCCTCATTGTGTCCCAACAAGATGCCCCTCTCACATGAGGGTTGCAACTTTATCCTCTTTTCCACAAGTATGTGGACATATATTATAGACTAAACAACCAAATATCCTGAGATGTCCTGTCTCAAGCTCTTTTCCTGTGAATGATTCCTCTGATGTCTTATCCTCCAAAATCCAGTGTGGCTCCTATTCTACAAATACAAAGTTGTGTTGCATGCATTGGCCCACAGAAACATTGGCAAACTTTGATCATGGATCATGGTCTTCACCGCACTGATGATAGACTAATTCTTCCTCTCTGCAACCCCATTCTAATGCAAGTTGTATGTCATTATCTTCTCCCTCTTCATCCCTGCCTCTTTGCAGAAATCTATGAACAAATTAGAGGTGTATTCAACCCCGTTGTCTGTCCTCGGCACCTTGATCTTCCTTCCTGTCATGTTCTCCACCTGAGCTTTGGAAGCTCTAAAATGACTGAAGACCTCACACTTGGTCTTCATGAAGTAGATCCAAGTCTTCTTGGAGAAGTCATCAATGAAGGTCACACAGTAAGATGCGCCCTTTATTGAAGATACTGACATAGGCCCCACTAAATCAAAATGGATCAGATCCAAAATGCCTTTGGATCGAGTCTCGCTGCTAGAGAAAGATGTCTGAACATTCTTGCTAAATGCACACCCCCTACTAATCTACACTGAAGTCTGGAAGCCCAGTGACCAATTGTCTCAGTAATGGTAGAGGTTTGTGATGGAGATGTCCCGAATCCCATCCTCTTGTGCCAAGCTCACACATGCTCTCACTGGTGTGCACTAGTGCCCGAGAAAGCTGACCCTAAAGTTTATACAGGTTCCCCTCCCAGACTCCAATGCTCACTGCAATATCTAAATTGGCTTCATCTGGGCAGATGAACACTTGCCCCCTCTAGAAGTTAACCTCATAACTATTGTCCTCCATGACTGAGATGGAAAAAATGTTCTTCTTTAGGCCAGGTACATAGAGTACCTCCTGCGCATCAAAGGACCCTCCTGACTCAAGTTGGAACTAAATTGTCCATTGTCCCTTCATTGCATACGTGGCATCATCGCCAAGCTCAATATGGATCCCTGAGTCGTCCTCTACAAAAACTAATGAATAGCTCTTTAGCCTTTGTCATGTGGTGAGAGGCACCATTGTCCAAGTACCAGGCTGTTAGAAATAGAATTTTCGAACCAACCACCTCGTATTTGATTCCCAACAATTATTAACAAAACAAATACACAACCAAATTCCTAACACAAAAAATATAGCAGAAGCAAAATTACTCTATCTAAATCACAAATGCATAAATGGATTTATGCCCAATCAACAATTCTTCATTAATAAATTAATCACAGAACTTACTTGGGCTCTCATACCAAGGATAATGGCCCAACTGAGAAAATATAATACTGATCACCAGCGTCACTGTACTCTCTCAGACCCAACACACATTCAGTGAGAAGCCTCTCTCAATCTTGTGTTGTTGTCATGTCTCATCTCCTCACCTTAACCTTTGCTTTATAACCTTACATCGAGCCAAAACCCTAATCCTAACCCTAACCCTAATCTCAAAGTGATGGGTTGCCAAGATTAGATCTCGCCTCACTTGAGAATGACGGCTAAGATTAAAACTTAATCACTAAAGTAAATAATTTACTTTGTCTAAGGTTTTTTTTAAGAAGCCAACATATAATTATGTGTTTTTTCCTAAGTTTAACTTAAGCTAAGCTACATCTAAAAATAATGGTGATATGTGGGTGACTTTTGCACGCTTAGACACAAGGCCTATGCAGAAATACCTACCTAAACTACAAACTTCAACACTCCCTCTTAGCAAGGGAGATACTTCTAAAAGAACCAACTCCACATTGATCTGTCTCCAAGACCATCTTAGTACCTATAGTTGCACCCTCTGACACTAAAGTTTGTCCTACTACCCAATCTGAAACCTGAGCTGAGAACCTGTCACATCCAACCATGCTCTGAGGATCCTGCTCCTAAGCATCCACCAATGTCATATCATACCAATTGAGGCTCCTGACAGTACCTGAAGAATCACTCTTCCTGGCCACCTGCTCCCTCTCAGCAACTAACACTATTCCTATATCCAACATCCTCTCAGGTATACCCATAGGTTGTCTGGGCTCCCAGCAACCTGTATGACTGCTCCTGTCTGATGCTAAGCACTACAACTGCATCCAAGGTTGCTCCCTCTGAATATAGAAGCACATGTCCATCCCAGAACAAAACTTTATATCCAGCATCCTCCAATGTTGATACTGAGAGCACATGTACCATTAACCTTGGAACAAATAATATCCCTGTCACCCTCAAAAATCCTCCTAACTTTAGCTGGAAGCTGACACATAAAACCTCACCCCCTTCACTACATTTGGGGTGCTAGCTCCACAACTCACATGGTAGTCTGAGTTTATCTCTGAAACACTGTGGAACACTAACCTCATCCCTATCAAGTGACTGGACGCTCTACTGTCCACTAGCCATAACCTGTTATCCTCATACACAACTATACAATTGTCAGAAACACGTGCAACAAGAGAAAAAACCTTCTCAAATTTCTCTTTAAAATCACCAATCTCAGTTTGATGCTAATGCAGCCACCTGATCCTCCTCCTTCTTCTTCTTCTTGTGTGGACACTGGCTCGCATAGTGACCAGTCTTGTGACACGCAAAGCACTTCACTTTGTTCATGTCCTTCATGGTAGCAAATCCCCCACTTCCCTTTACTTTAGCTCCATCAAGGGAAAAAATTTCCTCATCATCCTTTCCATCATGTTGGCCTGCAGTTTTAGAACATATCCTTGTCTCTTCCAATACAAAATCATCCCACAATCTATCCTAACTAGGTATATTTTCCCATGCAACGATCCCATCAACGAAGGCATCCCATTTCGAAGGAAAACCACTCAAGGTTGATCTAACCAACTCTTCACTAGCAATAGTTTCCCCCACTACTACCAAGTCATCTCTAATATGACTAATCCTGGTTAGGTATGATGCAACTGTGTCAGTTTCAAACATCTTGGTGTTTCTCAGTTTCTCCTTCAACACCATCTTCCTATTTTGGTTTGAACTCTGGTACAACTTGCTTAAGGATGCCCACATCTCATAGGCATACTTCTTCCCCACCACAAGAGGTATAATAAGGTATCTAACAGAGTCTAGGATTATTCTCTTGGCCTTCACATTCTTCTTATTAAACTCAGCCAACTAAGTAGGGTTTGTGGGAATTTGGACAGCCTTCTCCACGATGTCTCACAACTCCTACTCCTCAAATAGTAGAACAATCCACTCCTTCCTGTTGAAGATTGTAACTAGTGTTGGTCTTCATAATTGTATTTGAATCATGATGTAATGTATTTGTCCAAAAAAAAATATATATATATATATATAGATATATATAGATATACATTATAAAAGAAATTGACTTATTAAAGCATGGGTTTCATGCTTGGGTCAATGGTTCTTATAGGTCAAAGCCTCCATTGTAGGCTTCTAGGGTTTATGTCAAGTGTCCTTGTCCATGTCATAAAGAAAAAGACCCTTCTTGGGCTTCATTTATCAAGAAAGAAATTTACTTTAATGTAAAATAGGTATTTTAGGTCTCCTCCACCAAGTCGGCCTCAAGGACAAGTTAGCCTGATCAAGGGAATTCGACCTCACAGAAAAATTATATAAAGGCAGCAATTCGACTCATTTGGAGCACTCTCACTCAACAAGTTCAATCTGCAATTGTTGGAGGTAGAAAACGATAGCAAAGTTGTTGGAGAAGGATTGAAGACGCTGGAAAACCAAAATCGAGTTCTTGAGCAATCTATCTCTCACATGCTAAGTTTCTGGATTATAGTTGGGCCGAAATTCTGAAGTTTTTGGGGTCGAAATTCTAGGTTGTTGTTGGCTTGTAGTTATTGGACAAAATTATAGGTTGTTGTTGGCTTGTAGTTATTGGACAAGAAGAGACTACTGAAGTTTGTTGAATCATATTGGAAGGCTTACTTGGTGGAGGAGAAAGGTCTTTTGGGTCTAAGGTCTTGGTCTATCTCAATCTGATTTACTAGTGGAAGAGTTTGACTGGGTTTTCCCCTATGGAGGGGTTTTAGCCCTGACATAGTGCCTACATATGGTGCCATTGATCTTCGTGTTTTGTTTTGATGATTGCTTGATGAAACAAAGATAAAAGAGCATAAGAAAGTTAATAAGAACACAAAGATATCACAAGTAATTATCAACATAAGAAGCTGCCCGAGGCTTCCTGCACACTTCAAAGTACGCAATTTTTTTTAATTTTCTTGGCTGACCCAAAAAAACTATCAATCCTTGCACAGTATCAGCCACCTACGCGACTGGCAGCTCTGCCTAGTTCGTGACAGACTTCCTCGGTATGCAAACCTGTGGCACTGTCGTCCCTCTTGCCCAATGATAGTATTGTGCCAATAATGGCTCAACCGGACCACTTTCCAATACCAGACCCGAACCTACTCCTCTTGTCCACCTGATGACTTGATACCTGACCTTCGTCATTTGTCAGCTCAACCCACAGTCGACCCAATATTCTGCTGGCTCCACGCACTGTCTACTAGCCTCCTTCATGGGTTGTCTGGCTACACTACTACTTGCAAACTGTGGCAACTGTTCCTTGGCCTATTCACTATCTGTGTCGTCGACTTGCAGTTAACCTCTTGCAAAAAATCACGATCCTGCCTGTGTCTGTCAACTCGACTCCTTGTGGCTCTTTTGGTCGCCTTTACAATTTTTCATCACTACTAGTGGTGCTCAACTTCACCGGTTGGTCATTGTCACTCCCACTAGTGTGATGAGACCCTGCTATGCCTCGATCTACAAACTTGTTCCTCTGGCCTGATCGTAGCTCTCATAGCTTGCTCTGTTCTTTGCGCGTGGTTTTATTGTTGGGTGTCGCGGTTGCAACTGTGCCAACCAGTTGACATGCTACCGGTTGCCCCATCATATGGTAGCTCGGTCGATGACTAACTGGCTCGGTTGTCAAGCACCACTCAATCATTCACCTTTTAAGCAAAAAAAAAAAAAATGGCCCTCCTTTGGATCGTTTTTTTTCTTTCTCGACTCAAGTTCACCCCCGGCCCCAACAAAATTTCTCACCAAATAAAATAAAAAATTGTTTGTA
Organism: Pinus taeda; assembly: GCA_000404065.3. Taxonomy (NCBI): domain Eukaryota; kingdom Viridiplantae; phylum Streptophyta; class Pinopsida; order Pinales; family Pinaceae; genus Pinus; species Pinus taeda. Next base: position 34,158 of record APFE030311597.1, on the reverse strand, counting down.
CAATCCCAGCCAACCTAGCTCCAGCAATCCAATTCAAACCCTAACCTATAATTCTGAGATTGATTCAGAGTTGGTGCTCTAATACCATGTTAGAATTTCTGAACTCAACACCCGATATTCGATTCCCAACAACTATTAATGGAACGAATACACGACTAGATTCCTAACACAAAAAATATAGCAGAAGCAAAATTACTCGATCTGAATCACAAACACATAAAGAAGTTTCTGCCCAATCAACAATTCTTCATTGATTAAACACAAAACTTATTTGGGCTCTCGTACCAGGGATAAAGGCCCAACTGAGAAAATACAATACTGATCACTAGCCTCACTGCACTCTCTCGGACCCAGCACATGCTCACTCAGAAGCCTCTCTCAATCTTGTGATGTTGTTATGTCTCATCTCCTCACCTTAGCTTTGCTTTATAACTTTACATTGAGCCAAAACCCTAATCCTAACCCTAACCCTAATCTTGAAGTGATGGACGGCCGAGATTAGATCTCGCCTCACTTGAGATCAACAACTAAGATTAAAATTTAATCACTAAAGTAAATAATTTACTTTATCTAAGTTTTTACTTTAGCTCAATAAGCCAACATATAATTATGTGATTTTTCTAAGTTTAACTTAGGTTAAGTTACATCAACAATAAATATAAGGTGATATGTGGGTAACTTTTGCATGCCTAGACACAAGGCGTATGTAGAAGTACCTGCCCAAGCTACAAACTTCAACCCAAGCACTTCTAGCAATGGTGTTGATAGAAAGGCAAGATACAAGTGAAAAGTCACTCTCGAACTTGGAAGCAATCTTGCTCAATTGTGTCTTTGTTTTCGCTGCAACTCCCCCTTGCCCTTCTTCCTTTATGGACATAGAGACGCAAAATGGCCACTCTAATGGAAAATATTCCATTTGATCTTTGCTCATATCTCTCTTCTACTCAAACTGTTGTCCCTCTCCTTGACTATCACCCTTCTTGATGCAAACTTTCCCACTGGTCTTCTTCGTCTCACTGACTAGGGCCAAGTTTTCATCTGTTGCTCCTCCTCCCTAGTTGTTGGTCCTGGACGCTTTACAAGTCTCCTCTTGGATGCAATCATCTCAAAGTCTCTGCCAATTGCGAAGATGTTCTCAAGCACAAATGCCCATGATGAATGGTTGCCAAGCCTTGGTGAACCCATTCAGAGCAACATTCACTAGCTCTACATCCAATACAGCTTCTCTAATAGTTGCAATCTAGTCACGGATCTGTGTGATCCTAAGGTAGTTGTTTACATTGTCAAAGGGGTTCATTTTGCACTCTCTGAGCTTAGTTTTGAGAATCATTTTCCGACTCATGTTATCACTTTGAAAAGTGATACTAAGGCATCAAATATCTCCTTAGATCTAGTCTTTTCTGCAACATGTGGAATCAGATGATCAGAGGATCACCCTATGTGCCTTTATGTCCTTATCCCACATTGCTTGCACAGCAGGGTCTACTACTGTTAATGTCTACCTGCTCCCTAAGGCCTATGTTGGAGCTGGAGGAGGGTTGGACATAACTTCCCACAAGTCTTGCTCCTTTAAAATCACTGATATTCTTGCCTTCCATGGCAAAAATTCAAAACCCCATCAAGTCGATCCTCAACTTTCACACTAACTACTACCATGGTTGTCCTCGGTTTTATCTTTCAAGCTTGCTGAAGTAACTTGAAAATTATAAATATGTTTTTCTCTCAGAGCTAGAGCTCTGATACCATGTTAAGATATTTTAAAACCAGTTATCTAAGCAAACAGATCAGATATACTCCCTTGCTGGTAATATTAAGTTTTGCATGCAGCGGAAAACGAGAACTTCATCAATCAAAATTATCTTCAGAACTTACAAGAGCTCCCTTACAAGTAAAGATGGCTCTGAGAATTAATGAAACAAATAGCAAACCTGAAAATAATAGTTTGCACGAAAATCGAGGCAACCTGCGCTCAAATTTGTATGTTTGTACGGAATTCGTACAACAATATGAAATCTGTACAAATGGTGGTACAACCTACTATGTTGGGATGTATCACTGCTCTTTTCCTTGTTGTTAATTGGTTGCTTGTCTTTGCTAAAGATTGGTTGCCTTCTCTTGCTGAAATATTGTTGAAATCCTTGCCAATGGCTGAAACTCAAATCTTTGATTTTCTCCTTCGCTCACTTGACTTTTGAAATGAATGTTTTGCGTCTTTGTTCTTTGCCCTCTCTTTCTTTTATAACTTTGACATGAGCCAAAAAACCTAATCTTCAACAGTTGAGATCTAACCATGAGATTAATGGCTCTCTTTTAACTAAATTATTAAGTGACCCACTTTAGTCACTTTATTTCTTAAAAATCATTTTTAATAAAAGAATGTGAACTTCTGAAAAAACATAGGATACTTTTAATGATGATTTGTAATGCAGAAAGGGAATTTTTCCCTAGAATTTCTTCAGTAGCTAGGGTTTTAAATAAAAATTCTCCCTTACATAAGCAATTTAATTCAACACATATAACATAATTTTCAATAAACAAAATCGACTTCAATTATGAAATAACCCAATAGTATAATCTAGCAATTCAACCAACCAGTGAAATAGATTCAATTCCAACCGACCTTAGCAAATTCAATAGTAAAACATGGGTATAAATTTATATGCAACTAATAAAACACTCTACGAGCTATATTAATCAAATACCCTAAAAATCTCAAATCTATTACAATTAGGATCTTCGCACTTCCACAAAAGTTCTGTTATATGATGTTAAGCCTCATTCCAAAAACCAGTGGACTTCTTGCTTCAGGATTGTCGATTTTTGACAAGATTCCTTGGACTACTTCAACCTCAGACAAAAAGACGATCTTCAGAGTCTTTCCTTAGGTTATGATCTACGGCTACAGGAGATTCGTGTTACTCTGGTTCAGTGCTCCGAAAACTATTCCAAGATATTATCTCGGGCCTGATTTCTAGAGAAAACCCTCCTATCCCATTACAGGATTCGCACTTTATTCCAAGTCTCGGATCTTTGAAGTGCATTGTAGAATGCTTTTCGCATGGTAACAAAGGGGCGATCAATGATGGATATATCCCTCAATAAAGGCTTGGTCTACTACAAGGACCCACGTAACAATTCCAATGGCCACGCTCTCTCTCAGTATAAATTCGGATTATTAGCTTTAGGTGTCACGGACCTTGCCTCAAGTATAGAATGCTTTTCGCATGGTAACAAAGGGGCAATCGATGATGGATATATCCCTCAATAAAGGCTTGGCCTGCTACAGGGACCCACGTAACAATTCCAATGGCCATGCTCTATCTCAGTATAAATTCGGGTTATTAGCTTTAGTTGTCACGGACCTTGCCTCAAGTATAGATGTTCGGTGTTTTAGGTTCCAACAAATCTCAGCTATTTCAGGAGAGTTTCGACCTACTGAGAATGGACTGAATTTGTAATGGATTTAGCCTCTATCTGGTACTATGGGAGTCCGTCTTTGCCCAGAGGTTCTTCGCTCTTCTCAAGTCCAGAGGTTACAACCTACATCAGACGAAGTCTCAACAAAGCTTTTTATAATCTAGCCATAAATTAGTTGTTGAGGAACTCATCCAACCTTACAAATTTGCCTTGAGGATACCTTGTTGTTCTATGATGGATTTCCCTGTGCCAGAACAAGAAGAAGAAAAAGAAAAATAAAACCAATGAAATTTGTAGAAGAAAAAGGGTCTTAAACCCTTAGAGCCTCAGGCTCAAAAATAAACAAAGAGAGATGATCCAAATGAATTCAACCCTCTTATATTTATAGATTTTCTTGAAGGGATTTTTTCAATTAATTGAGTAAAATTCACACCAAACCCCAACTTTGGGTTTCTTTGCCCAACTGCCCAAAAACTTGCCCTTTGTTGCCCAAACATTGGGTATTTTGGATTTTTCCCCTTTATCAAGGACTCTAGCCTACGATCTTACTCTGTCTCTTGGGCAATTAATTTCTCGAGGACATTACATTATTTCCATAAGTAGACACCCTCATGGAAATACCTATCTAAGCTACAAACACTAACAAGAAGACCTTCCACAACTACAAAAATCAAGAAAAAAGGTATGTGTTGGTGATCTCGATCTCCTTTCCTTTGAAAAGAAATGGTGATCAAAGAGGGTATTCTTCCACTCGCTGAAAATCTTCACCTTGGTTTTACCCAAGTTGTCCATCAACTAACTAAGGTAACAAAAAAGGACTAGGGCATCTAGTTGTCTCTGCAACCCCTCAAGAGATGAGGCTAAAAGGATCACATAGTAAACAAAAAGCATGATCAATATCATGACCAGGTGGAGAAGGAACCCATCTTCGTATTTGGATGTGCTTGTGTAGGAAGGGCTCTAACTCGTCAATGTAGATCTTTGATAATGTGGGGGGCAAGGGACATCCCTATTTGACCCCAATGGTGCTCCTCATAAAATTTGATGCCACATGAGTTGCGCAAAGACAACCAGGGCCCAACTCATATAGGCACACGGTGGCAGTCAATAAGGTCTAAGAAATACTTTATGAAAGTCCACAAAGCAACAATAGACCTTCAAAGAGCAATGCCACGCCTCCTCGATGATGGCCCAAAGTGTAAGATGTGATTAACGATCAAATGCACAAGTTGAAATCCATCCTATCCTCTAGCTCTAAGTTGCCTCTACTCAAGAGCTTCAAATGGAGGATTGTGGTGTGGAGTTTACAAAACGTGTGGCCTACCATGATCATCTTATAGTCGTAGGGATCAACACTAGAGTTTGCTTTGTGGATTTGGTAAATAGTGTGATGTGACCAACACTGTTGAAAAAACATATGAACTACAATGTTGAACAAATAGGCCAAGTGGTTATCCATAAAGTGAAGACCCTGCTTGAAGAGTTCTACCTGGAACCTTCCCTATTCGCTGCTTGCTATTGTCCATCATCCAAGTAGCCTCCCAAATATCTTGGTAAGAGAATAAGTGACAAGAAGAGGGGGGAGAGGTGACCTGAATCAAGGCTACCCAGGCACATCATAAAAGTAGGAGGTATTCAGATTTTGGATCAAGATAGGGAGGGAAAGGGGACTGGCGAGGGATGATGGTGCGCCATAAGTTTTTAAGGGAGCACGTGGGGGAAGCACTCAACTCCCGTCTCCTTTGGGAGATGAAGAGATGTTTCTTATGGAAAAAGAGGTTGCAGTAGGAAGCCTTAAGATTGGGGTATGACGGATGGGTGTGAGTGAAGCTGATCATGGAGGATTTGCACCCATTGTTGTAGCAGCAGTTCACGATTTCCCCCCTTATCTTGATTTCTACCTGGAACCTTCCACATCTGCTACTTGCTAGTGTCCATCATCCAAGTAGCCTCCTGAATATCTTGGTAAGAGAATAAGTGGCAAAAAGAGGGGGGAGAGGTGACCTGAATCAAGGCTACCCAGGCACATCATAAAAGTAGGAGGTATTCGGATTTTGGATCAAGATAGGGAGGGAAAGGGGACTGGCGAGGGATGATGGTGCACCATGAGTTTTTAAGGGAGCAGATGAGGGAAGCACTAACTCCCGTCTCCTTTGGGAGATGAAGAGGTGCTTCCTATGGGAAAAGGGGCTGCAGTAGGAAGCCTTAAGATTGGGGTATTACAGGCGGGTGTGAGTGAAGCTCATCATGGAGGATTTGCACCCATTGTTATAGCAGCAGTTCATGGAGCAGGACCTAATTTTTAGGGAAGGCAAGGTGGATCTAGGGTAGCGAGGGAAGGACTGAAGAGCAGCTTCCCAAATGCTGAATAGAGAAAGGTGTATTTGACAGTGGCAGAGTCAAGGGGTGAGAACTAGGACTCGTACGGGAGCATCTAACGGAGATGGGAAGTAAAGATCCTACCAAATAATGATTAATAATATGTATATTATTATATAAAATATATTCAATTTTAATTTTTAAGTATGGTGTATATTAGGGTATATATATCAATGTGGTATACTGGTGAGGTTTACAGGGTGTTAAGGGTATCCACCTTAGGGCATTGGTTAAGCTAGAGTGGCAAAGATGTGCACCAGGGTTCTATTCACAACATACTCTGTCCCACACAAATCACATGAGAAGAATGAGGTCAGATGCATGTCTGCAGCGATTTGGCAGCATAGGTGTCCTTTGGATTCGGCTTCTAATCTCTCTTATCTATTGAGGCGATCAGCATATGTTTTCCAAAATAAACAAAAAAATGGAAGATATAAGTGTAACCATTTATTGAATTTACAAGACTTCAGCGGGTAGTCCATGAGGCTGTGGTTTAGTGGTTGACAACCAGGTTCAAACCCCGGTGAACATAAACCCCTGGATTATAAGTTGGCCGAAATCAATGGGTTTCATATACAACATTAGTACAATATATAAAATAAATCACACTTGAAAATTTGAGTGTGTGATCTCAGAATTTTTTTCAGGAATCTCAAGTTACTTCAAACATAGTTGTATCTGCACTAAAACTTTCAAATTGATACGCAAGTGGCAATATTTTGTACTTAACTGATCCAGGGAATTTTGCAGACTTTCCTAGCATTCGTTCTTCTGTGAAAATAAAAGGGACGCATTTTTTACGCAATAAAAACTCTAAAATTGAGCAGTTAGCTTTAGATTTTTTTCATAAATCTAAAATGTTAAGAGAGACCATTTGAACCCAGAACACATACCAGGCGAGGCAACACTCTGCCCTTCTCCACTATCTCCTCAGAATCAGGAGCAGCCTTGACCTCCAGATCAAATGTCCTTGATAGAAGGGAGCTCTCGCCCACTTTCCTCAGCAGGTTCCTCATCTGCTTGGTTTCAACACTTACGAGCGTCTTGTTTCCACCTTCTTCTCCATTCTCACACCCAAAGACAATGCTGGGAATTCTTCCTTTCGCCCTGAGCTTTGCAGCCACGATCCTCCCCGAGCGTTCCCTGGGCAGCGCCCTTATGATCTCTGCATATTTTGGATCAGGCTTTGGATATTCATCAGCAATGGGCTGCTGAGGATCCTCTTCAACTGCTACTACTGCTGCTTGAGAAAATGTTCTCTGGGTAAGTGGGGTTTGGATTCTCAGACATCTCTGAATGATTAGATTGTATATGCCCACGGCATGGGACTTTCTAGCCCACATTCGGTACAGGTTGAAATAGAAAACAATGAAACGATTGATGCAGACAGGGGTTCACGACTGACTTAATGGTAAAACAAAAACCCCACTAAAACCCCAGTCGGACGAGTTCGTTTATGTTCGCAGCACTGATCGGCATACCGTCCACAATCATTAGGTTTGGTAATGTCGAACAATGTTATGGACACAATATGAATCGACGAGGGATCATGTGAGCGATTTTTACCTGGCAAACGTTGAACGCTATAGTGGGTATAGTATCAATGGATGGCGATTTCTCTTCGAGGTCCCAACTAACGTTGAACGCTATAGTGGGTATAGTATCAATTGAATGGCGATTTCTCTTAGGACTTCCTAATCCGTAGTTTTTGGTGAATCGGTAATTGCGACCGTAGTTTTTGGTGAATCGGTAATTGCGAGTTTTAATTCAAGATTAATTCAAGATCAATTTTTGTAGTTGCCACTATAACACCAAGAGTACATGATATACTAAGATCTTATGGTTTTAGCAAAGTAAGATTCTTGTGCAGCCAAAGCGGGGGTGGGGAATTGATTCTCGAACATCCACCAGTACTTATTTTATTTGGAACTATCAAATAATATGAAAGACACCACATCAATTTATAATAGACATCAAAATACTTATTTAGTTATACATTTCAAATTATCAAAATTTTAAAAAATCATAAAAATTAACTAAATTATAACTTTATTTATATTAATAATGATGATAATAAATATATAAATTCAACATATATACATTTTTAAAAAACAGATGGAGATTCAAAGATTCTTAGTCATGGAGATTCACCCCACTTTATCATGGAGTTTTTTAATTTATAAATAAGCATTGTTATAATACTATGGCTTATCAATACCACATACCCAAAAAAACCATAACTCATTTTATATGACATTGGTTCATATGACATTTTTTTAATTAGTAAGTTTAATTAAAAAAATAAATAAATAAATAAACATAATTACTTTGGAAATAAATCTCAACCTTTGATTTGTATATACTACTAAAAATATTCTATGGAAGTTAAATACCTATCGTCCACTTAATAATTATTTATAATTAAATTAAAAGTCTAGAAGCTTATTCCAAAATAAGCATGCTTATTGGCATTATTATTGTGTATAGTTTCTCATAGTGTAAGAAGCACAATGAAATTTATGAATCATGTGAACTTTTGAGTTAAGTGTTCACTCGTTGTTTTTAATATCTTGGTAGTGGTAATCATTTTTTTCAATGAGTTATTAAATTGGTTTAAGAAATTGTAACTAAATTTGGTTTTAAGTTTTGTTTACATAAAGATGCATCGATCTACCAAGTGTCGAGAGGGATCAAATCTCTTAATATGCACTATTTTTTTAGTGCAAAAACTGAGAAAATATTTGCATCTTAGAGAGGGATCAAATCTCTTAATATGCACTATTTTTTTAGTGCAAAAACTGAGAAAATATTTGCATCTTAGATTTGATTCATACTGACAATTGGTAGATTCAGAGTAAGGTGGATCTAGAATGATTTTTAATAATATTATTTATATTTATATAAATTTCACATCTTTATATATAGAAATGTTCTTATTTTTAATTTTATTAAAGTCCTGATGATAAATATAATTACATAATTACATATATATGCAGCATTTCTTTTACATGTTTTATAATTTTACAATTTATTTTTTTAATATGATATGCATAAAATTGATGACATAGATACATAGATAAAGAACCTAGAAAAACTAAATATTAAATTTTTAAGTTTTGAAATATAATGGTTACAAATATAAATTATTTAATATAGAGCTCTGTTGGATCTATATATATTAGAGTAAGTTAATTTATTAGTCGAAGGCCTTTGAACTATCATTTTGTTGTCTTGGAGATGATCAAATTCATAAATGTTTTCACTATCATAAATTTGACCTGTCACTAAATCGGGAGCCATGATGAGTTTGGTCATTTCTTTAGTCATTAAAGTTAGTCATGGGAAGGGATATCTGAGCATGGAAAATTGTTGTAACAAACTGTTGACTCAGGATGTTGAATGTTGATAGGGTGTCTGCAGTTAAAGGAATGATGTTAAAGCAGTACAGTCATTAATGTTCCAATTTGTTCCCTCTTTAGACATCATTATTTTTCCCTTTTTTCCCATCCCCTTACTCCCTTGCTATCTTAAAATTCCCCTAGTCCTAAGCAATCATATCATCCTTATTCCTCATGTTAGGCCTAAGCCTTCCCACTCCCATTTTATCCTAAGTATAAACCCCTGGGCCTAAATCTTCCCCTGCTTAAACACCATTGTGTGTGATGATTAACCCTTGTCGCTATCCATTTCATACGAGTCACTCATCATATTTCCATCGTTGCCCTAGATTTTGTCATGATCCCTAATTCCGAAATAATTGTTCTTCAAATGATTTTCAAGTGCAATGTTGATTTAACATCAAGCTTGATTACATCAGCAAAGTTTTGAATGACTTTCAAATCATTGCAGAAGGCCACCATTTTTCATTTCCTCTTATTGCAGGTGAATGAATTCATTTTTCCGCGGGAAATTTGGGAATAATTCATGTTTTGAAGCAGGGTTGCAAAGAATTTCACATAGTGTGTTGCGCTCCTATTGCACAAAGGTTAAGAGTGTTGTGCTCTTGCTACGCAGAGGGTGCTAAGGTCGTAAAGTTGTTGAACAGGGTACTCATCTGCACGCAGCTTCATTCTCAGGGATGGGAGAGGTAGGATGTCGGTGACCTTCCTGAGTTTTTACTATTTTGTATCCTAATCAAACTCAACGAAACTTTGTACATTTTCAGCTAAAGAAACAAGCATTACACACACCCTGTTTTATCTAACAATATAGTTTCATTTACATATTCTCAGTCATTTTTCATAAATGTGAATTGTTGCCATTATGTTGATTGCTGAAAGGTCGAAATAGTTTGATAAGTGATTTTGAGTTCTCCTGCTCACTTTTTAACCTCAGAAATTGCCTTGTCACCAGCGCTTTGACCTATCTATTTGAGTTGAATTGTGTTGTCACCATTGTTAGTTTTGTATCATCTCATCTACACATTTAGCCCCTTTTTTAAATTTGAGTTACACTTGCCAGCTACCAATATCAAATGGCCCCTGTTGTCAGTAAGAAAGGTGGAGATCTATTGTGCACTAAGCCTAGCACCTTTAGCTTGATAAACTCCTCACCTGTTATTCAGGTAGCCTTTGAAAATGCAAGTTGTATTCCATTTTGTCGAAAGGTCCATAAGATAGGTCACCATACTAGGCTCGCCAATATGTTTGCCCTTAATTTTCAAGATCGCAGAGTCAAGCTAGGAGATGTGGAGATTCTTGTAACTGGAAAACTTATTATTGATGCCACCAATCTCCATACAGTAGGAGAAAAGTGGTTTAAGGGAGATGAGTTGGACATTATGGCTTTCAAACAGTTTGTGAACCCAGAATTTTTGGATAAGTTTACTTCAACCTTTCCCAGTGTTTACCTTTAGGAGCAGTATGTTAATCATTTGAAAGTCATTCAGAGGTACTTCACCTATGAAGGTAGATTCAATAGGGTTTATTAATACCATTTGAGGCTATTATGGCATTTTACAAAGAGAAAATCTATGAATCTACGTTATTTTTTACTCAAAAGTTTAGAGAGAATGGCAGTTAAAGTGCAGATTCAAAAAGACAATCATGCTTCCAGTTTGTTTCATTTCTCGCTTATCAATATTTTAGTTAAATATGTTGTTGAAAAGAAGAAACTGAATTGGTCAGATTTCCTTTCTAGTATAGGTTTATTTCCTATCAAGATGGGTCTTCATTAGTAAAGGTAGATGAGGAGGAACATGAAATGCAGGGAACAATCAAGAAGGAAGTTATACATTCAGTGAAGGAGATAAAATCAATGAAAAAGGAAGATGTAAAGCCAAGAAAAAAACCCATGAGGAAGCTTGGTAAGAAGGCCGAAAAACAGAAAAACGTTGTTGTTGTTGAGCACTGCACTGTGCAGCCCTAGCCAAAAGATCGCAACACACAGCTACTCCTCAGCAGCCTCCTGCTATTGAGGCCTTGGTCCGATCGATCCTCCATAGGATGAATATCCCCTCCCTGATCGCCAATAGGAAACTGAAGAAATAGCAAAAGCATTTGCCTCTCTCATATCTGCAATGAGTCCAGCCAAAAATCAACCGTCAATAACCAAGTTTGTTAAAAGATTAGAAGACATCCCTGAAATCTCCCTTCCCCCTGCTCTCCCTCATAGAGCAGCTTTATCCCTAGTGTTGAAAATGCAACAAGATGATGGAGCTTAGTGAAAAGAAGTCGCCTTCACTAAGTGTGCCCGCATGCTATTTTTGGCGCAAAGTCTATTTTTAGACATATGGATCATGGTCTATGAGTTGCAGGATGCTATTTGTGGATGATTGGTCATGTTGGTAAAAATAGATGGACCTCTATTTTTAGACATATGGGCGGAGTCTATTTTTAGACTGCCAGGCTAAAAATAGAACAGTCGAATATTATTAGCTCTTAATAATATTTGGACTATAAACATTATCTTATCCTCTTGCAGCACTTCAGTTCGAGCTACAGATGTGGCACATGCAACTGCCAGAAAGAAATACGCTTTTCTTATGGGTTAGTTGAGCTATTGCATGATGGACTTCAGTTAGAACTCAAGTGATTGAGTTTGGTGGAGTTGATTGAGGAGTTGATGGAGTTGTGTTCAGTTTGACTTAGTTGAACTAGTTGTATTTAGTATAACTGACAAATACACTAGTGATGAGTGGTGTGAATTAATTATTAATTAATTCACTAATTATTAACTCAAAAATCAACTAAAGAATACATCAGTTAACTCAGTGCATGGACAGTTCAATGGAGACAAGTGTTAGAGGTGGGTGAAAGGGTGAGACTACTATCAGTTGTGACTATAGCTATGCATGAGATTTGCACCATCATTGATTGAGATTGCCAATGAGGATTGTGCAGTAAAAGCCAAGGGAATTCGAACTTGGATCTGATCTATTCTCAACTTGGATTGCGCAGTAGAGGCAAGCAAACAATGGAGGAGATTTGAACCCGTGACTTGTTCAGATCTGAGCTAGTTTGTGTGTAGCATGTGGAGATAGTATTGAGTACTTGTGAGGAGTATTGTACTATGTATTGTTACATGTTCTTTATCATTATAATATATAGACAGTTGGGGGTTTTCAGTTGTATGCTTTCCCCATTACATACTGTGTTGATATGTGTGATTGATGTTTCAATGTGCGCATGCGATTGTTTTTTTAATTCCGCAAATTGATGATCAATGGTAGAGGAGGTTATGTATTATGCATGCATTCCGCAAATAGTGTATACTTAGGATAATCTCTGTGAATAAGTGTTATATTATTCAAATTTCTACATGTGGTTGTGCTTGTTATTATTAAAATTGTTATTTTAATACAATTTAATTAAATTTACAAATTAATTATTTATCTGATTCTAATGAAGAAGTTAATATAAGATGTTTTATTACATAATTAGATAATATTATTAAAAAATGTATAAATAGCATATGATTTTTAATGTTAAAATTTTTAATTATAAAATTGTAAATAAAAAGTAAAAAATATCCCCCGATCGGGGTGTGAGTTGGAGGATAGAGCCATTAAGGCTGTCATAATGAGTTTACTGATTGCAGAGAAGGATTACAGTTTGGAAGGTGTAGAAACAGAAGTGACGATGAAGAAAGTGGAGCAACGACTTCAGGAAGGCAAGGTGAACGACGACTCCAAACGCGGGTTACTAGGTATGTTCACTGGTTCTGCCTACAATCCATTATGCTTCGCTACGTCTGGTTTGTTAATTTGGGTTTGCATGAGGGAACGGGGTTTGTGGGGGAGAGAAATTGGGGCGGTGTGATTAGCTTGGTGCCGGAGGTCTGCGGGAATAATCCTAGTTCATGCGGCCTGCACTGGTGTCACTCCATTTTAGCATTCTACTCTCTCGCATGGGGATTATTGGGTTGGGTTGGGAGGGAGTCAGCCTGAGAGAATTCCAGTTTATTGTCCCCCTGGAAAACCAGGGTGTCGAGGGTAGGGAAACTGTTTTTTTCTTTATGTTAAGGCCAGTCTGGTTCCTAAAATTCTCTGAGAAGGCAGGGGAAATTTGGGAGCCATGGGCCCTGAGGGTAGACGCTAAGATCTTAAGGGGAACTAGTCGGGTGGAGGTTGTAGCGGGATGGGGTCTTCTGAAATGGGGAATTAACATGCTTGGAATGTTAATCAGGCTAGCCTCGGGTGACTGTAGGGAAGGGGGTGGCTAGACAGGTGTGGGCTGGATGCCTTGTGGGGGTTGGGATTCAGATGCCGGGTTGCCAAGAGGACCAAAGTCAAGCTAAGCTGAGGCTAAGCCAAGGGAAATGGGGCAGGGGTAGTCAGTGAGGGGCAAAGGAGATGAGGGGCGTGGTTCCTATAGGATTGGCCTCTAGGCTACAGGATCTGTAGGTGGACATGCACCTTGCTTCCCAAACTGTAGTCAAAGCATGAGTAAGGCAGGGGTCATGCAGGGGCATATTAGGAGTCACAGGTGGGGGCTCCTTATTCTCAGGGGTTATGCACATAAATAATGGGTGGCAGATTTGATGCATTGGTAGAACCTTTTGATGAAAACAATGCAAAAAATAATGTTTTTGAAATTATGGTTTCTTGTTCTCGTAACAGGTTAGCTGAGAGGTAACTTTCCTTGGCCGAGAAGAGCACAGAGGCTATTTTCTAGCTAATGACAAAAGTTGGCTGGAAGGTATAGGGACATAGAGGTAATGGGTCGAGCAACGAAAAGCAAGGGCCGAGGGAAGAGATCGTGGGGGAGCGAGGCCGAGGTTGTGTCGAGCACTACGGGTAAATGACGTGGAAGAAATACCATGGCCAACCTAATCCAGGAAGTGGTCATTTCTTTTGTAGATGACACCAGAGAGAAAATCAAACGACTCATATCAGAATGGGAGAAAGATATAAATCGCCAAGCGAGCGTGGAGGAAGCTGACATGGAGGATTGGAAGCTCTTGGTTCCAGATCCAGGACACACTAAAGGCTGAGAGACACAATACAAGTAGACCTTATATCTATATTGGCTTATGAAATGCCTCCTAGGCAAGGCCATGGAACAAATCTGGACAACTTCTCTCCAGGACTTTCCAAATTACAAATAGGACTTTTGAAAGTACAATTTCAATTGTAGAAACAATATGGCTGCCTAGACCGTGTAGAGAAACATTTCCCATGCATGTTCTCACACACTGAGCTACCAGGCTCCAGCGTGAAAGATCCGGGCCTAGTTACATCGACATCCGCCAAGCAGGAGGACTAGAATATTGGCTCTTAGTATTTTTTGATTAGTTTTCATGCGGATAGCTTTTAATTTGCAGTTTGTAGTCTCATATATATATAACTAGAATATGGTTGTGGACATGACAATCAAGTTTATATAGCTTGGATAGATAGACTAATTATTTTTTGCTACTGGATGACTTATAATGCGGTTAGGTGGTCAATAGACTTGGTTTCCCGATGGGAAAGCTGAAAGCACCTAACCAGGCTCTATATGGCTGTAACATGTTTATTATTTTATAATGAAAAGAAGGATCTACCAAGCCTAACTATATATATATATATATATATATATATATATATATATATATATATATATATATATTTAAAATAAAAATGAATTTAGATTTATTTTTATTTAAATTATTTTTTTATTATAACTTTTTCTAATCGAGGAGGCATTAACTATCAACACAAATGGGATTTTGTTGTCATGATAAGTGATTTATTACACCACCTTCTCTGCATGTTATTGTTCAGTCCAACATTAATGTTTCTCATCAATATCGGAGCCTCACTCAGAGCAGCATGGTGGATCTTACTCTCGCTTATGCTGGTCGTTGTGGTGTCTTCATTAGATGGGGTTCTTCCTGGTGCAAGGTGTTGTGGGCTCTCATACATGATTCCCTCCACTTTTGGGCACTTTGCTACCTTGCAATAACAATCTGCAATTGGATACCTTTAGGTGTGAATTTGCGTAGTTACTTGTGTTGGAAACATAACCTTCTTGGGTTATGTAAATTTGGTCTATTCTCTTAAGAGGAAGGCAAAAAGCCTCAAGTGAACACCAACGGCCATGAGAAGTCCAAGAGACCTCTTGGAAAATGAAACCAAGGCTCACACAAAATGTATTTGTATGTACATTTTGTGAATAATATGCAATCTCATGCCTTATCAAATTAGTCTTCTATTTTCATGAGTGTAACAGTCGTATCAAAGTCATAAGTCCTAGGTTTAGTAATTATGGCATGTCCTTTGTAACTCCTTTCTTTTCTCTCTTTGTTAGTCACTTATTCTTCTACTTGTGCTTTATCAATGAAACCTCACAATAGAAACACTTGTAGATCCCTGATTAGAACTGACATGCATGGACTGTAAGGTATCAGAAATGTTACAGAATTTAAACATTATAGATATGAACCACATGTATTGTAACATTTATTTTATCCTATGTAAAATAGTTTGAGTTTTGTTTCATGCAACCTATCTCAATGTGTTTTTGATCCCAAACATGCTTTTGGTCTAGTTTCCTTACAAGGTCATCAAAGCATTATGAATGTGGGTTTTTTTCTCCTCACATGATTCCATTGAGAGGCACGACGTTGGCCTTGTTATGATGAGCCCTCCTGTTGCAGTGAACTTCTTCATGTTTGAAACTTGTAAAATGGAATAGTAATTACAACACCATAGATGAAACATATCCATAAGCTGCAATCAAATCAAAATGTTTGTCTGACATTATTCACATTATGGTACGACTATTTCATTTTATTTTTAACCCACTCATTGTCCTCTAGATTGATCCATGGATCCCAATCTTACCTAGCTTGACTCTCGCAATGAACAACAAGAGTTTTATTTTGTTTTGTTTTCTGAAGAAAAAAATGGCAATTAATGCCTACATGTTTAATATGGCCCTATAATCCATGGTCATCTTAACCCCTAGTTTCCTGTTGTGGTTTTCATATAACCTTATGCCATGCTCTTGGACACCGATATCATTGAATATTTTTGCGGCCTCACTTGATTTTAGCCCTTTGATAAGGCTTCTCTAGTGCCCAACCATCTTTGCAGCCTTTGAAGCTGCATCTTTGATGACCCAAGGGACTTAAGGTTTCTTCCAAGCTCTCTGTAGGTGAAAATTCCTAGCTCTACTGAGATGTGATGTTTCTTCAAGGGTAAGGAAATTGTTTCAGTTGTTTATTCATCATCTTTGTTGATGGTTACTCCAACATTAAACACATCTTCCAGCTGCTAACATGGAGCCTATTAAAAAATATAAATATTTTAACTTGTTTGTATTGAGGGTTTGGAATTTAGTAAGGAAACTCAATTTGGAGGGATTAGGTTTATATATATTACAAACTGAACAAGTGAATTATAGACATTTGTTATTGGACATAGGTGGGATTCTTGACATGTAGTGGCAAGAAATTCATGTGAATTGCTGGCATTGGTGAATAATTTTAACTTCTGCTTTGAAGAAAGAAATTATCATTTGTTGGGGGATTCGTATCGGTAGAGTGAAAGGAGTGCTTTGAAATTTTTGTTGAGGTTGTGGGATATTGGCAGATATTAGAGTAGCATAAGTTAGTGTTATACCATATCAATGTTGTGTGCAATATTTCTGCACATGTCTAAGAAGGATATTTTAACAATAATTTAAGGAGGGCTCTCTATCAATTGAGGGAGAGAACAAGAAAGAAAGGTATGAGGATTTCCAAACGGAAGCTGCATGGGCTATCATGAAGGTTGGGAACAACCAAGTAGCCTCTTTCCTGGCGAAGCAAGGTTTGTCCATTAGGTATTCCATAGTTGAAAGTTGAGTCAAAACCTGGTTTTCCTGTAAAGGCTTCAAAGTTGAAGAAATATTTTCCTGAAGTCAGTCCCATGAACTAGCTTGCACCCTTTTAAAAATAACTCCATAATTTAAAATTTCACTATAAATGGGTTCATTCTCGGTTGAAGAGAACACCCTGCATTTAGTTGAGTTGAGAAAATTGCAAGAATTAATAAGGTATCGGAGTTACTGAATACACTAATACACTTTACTCTTCATGATACACTCAAAATCAACAAAACCATTCTCACCAATATTCAAATTTGTTTACAACATGCATAGGACAAAATTGACTTTCTTCAACTCAAGTTACAACTCCAATGTGATTAATTAGAACAAAAGAATCAACATTCTAAATTGGTTCTTATTCAAAATAATTCTCTTTTCGAGCTTAGGAAAGACTCTTATCAACAATCAACACATGAGCAAAATAATGATGCTATTTGAGGAGCAAATTTACATGAAGATGCAGAGGTTCCCCTTGTACTTCCCAAGCCCATCATCAAAACTTGGGAATAAGTCATTAACAACAAGCATATAACAAGTCTTGAATATGAAAAGTGTGATATCCCTTTCATTTATCCTACTTTTGTAATGTAACTGTAATGTCAACATGGGCACTAGAGTCAAAATAGGATGATACAATGTGTTGTGACTATAATGCCAACATAAGCACATGAGCGACAACTAGCTGATACAAAGTGTTTAAACATTTAAATTTAATTGTTGATTGAAGAAGAGGATGACCTTTCAAATCCCAATATATGATGGATTTTCTTACTTGAAAAGAAACAAAACCAACATTAAGCTTAAATGTTGAAGTTAATGAGCCATTGGTTGCACACCTGGGCAAAATAGTTATTGAAAATCAAATTTATAAGATGTGATTGGAGGTAGCGGAGGAAAGGATGGTTCACATTCTCCCAGTGCATTGAAGAGACATGCCTAATACCTATCACACGCAAAATGAGATGTTGGGAAGAAGGATATAAAGACACAACTGAAGGGGGAGGTCTCCCTCTCTCTTGGGTTGGCTTTTTTGTTGGCTCTCTAGCAAAATGATCTCTCAACTCTCAAATTTTCTCTTGGACTAAGTTTCTTTCCCATTTAAGTGCACTCAATTTATTGCTGGAGCATATACGAGTTGTTGGGCATTAGAAAAAGACAAATTGGTGTCTAAGCATGTATGCAAGTCCTTGTGCATAAGTTAAATTTTGTGAATTTTGGGTGAATCCTCTATGATCTATATGTGAGGCCACTAGATTGTGTTTTCTAAACTTGTGTGGTTAGTGGGAGGCTTAGTGGATGACTGAATCATTGTGGTGCTTGCTGTATAGCTTGTAAAACACCCAAACAAGGAATTTTGGGTCACTGTGGTGCTTGATGAGTAGCTAATTAACCACCTAGACAATGGGCATCAGACCCTTGTGGTGCTTGCTATGAAAAGATAGTTAATAAACCATCAAGATAGTTGATTCCAACTCCCGTTACTAAGAAATACACCACATGAACCTTGGGTGAATACCTCTTAATGAACTTAGAGGAAAGAATGAGTCATTGTGGTGCTTACTGCTAGGAACCACTAATAAACCACCTTGGTGCTTGCTATAGGTACAACTAGTAAACCACCTTGGTACTCGCTATTAGAGAGTGATTGATAAACCCCCTCGATAGTGGGATCCATAATATGAGTGTTAAATTGAGCTTTTGGTGTGAATTCCTTGAGAAAGATTTCCTCAGACATTGGATCCAACTTGGGGGTCGTTAGTTACAAGAAGGTTGATGTGTAGCTGGCTTATGGTTGGATGGAGAGTGGAAGTCCCTCCTTTAGTTTCCAACAAGTTTAAGATATACATATAAGTATATTACATTTCATTTTTAAATCATGAATTGTGATTTTCAATGTTATGTTTAAGTCTGGTATGATATTTGGTATGTCTATGATTTTAATAAATGTACATATTGTGTTGTTCAATATAATTATGTTATGATTGATTTGAGAAATTGTGTGTTTATGCTCTCTTGTTTGACAACAATAACTTATGAATATAGTAGCTCATTTTTCTCAAAGGATTAGTAATGTCTAAAAATGGATTGCAACTCCTTTTGTACAGTTATGAGTACCTCTGTATTCGTGCTTAGTTAATTGATATTCACAACTCTCTGAACAAGTTTAACTAGATTGCAAGTTCCACAATGTAAGCGATAATGGTTTATTAAATATATCAATTCTTTGCAAAAATAACCAAGCCTTTGAAATAACATATTTTTACATTAAAATATGATGGATGGTAAGTGTAGGATTAAATAATAATCCTTTTAATTAAGGTGCTTAATCAATGTTTTAAGCCTATCAACCCAAGGAGTGTGGTACAAGGTGTTAGCTTCCTGCTGCAGTAGGTTATTCATTTTTCATGATTGGCATTTTACAGGCCAAATATGTCGTACTTTGCTTGCTGCAATGCTCCATATTTTCTTAGCAGTCTCCAAGTGAAGAAGGCTACTTCAAGTTCATCCAATTGCCTTCAAATTTTGTAAAGTTATCCCGGTATCGCCATTTTTCAGGTAAAGGGAGGTCCAAACAGTTTAATCTTGGTCTCCCTAGGTTTAAATTTCCTGTTTTAGAATATAGAGATTGTAAATCTGTCCAAACAGTGTAATCTTGGCAGATTCTTAGATAGGTAGAGAAGCAGAGGAGCCCAACAGCTTAATCTGGGCCCTGGAAGAAATAAGGGTAGCATGTAGATAGGAAAGCATCAAAAGAAAAATGAATGATGGGTTTGCAAGTCTAAGTGCACCCCCAAACAAAGAAAAAAAATGCTAGGTAAGTAGGCTGGGTAGGTAGTTCTGTTCTGAGGCTGTTGAATCCTAAATTGCTGACCAGTTCCAGGTTTTCAGGTGTCATATCATTCAGGACGCAATAAGCAAGAATTTGTATGCAAGAAACGCAAAAGAGGTATAACTGACTCCCCTTCTTTGTTCTCCCCAATCATTAACTAACTTCCACAAAAGAGGTCAAGATCTGCTTGACACCTCTTAAGTTCCATCATCTTCATAACAATGGCTTGGGTAAAGATCTGCTTTACTCAAATTTGTTCCATATTTTCTCCTAAAGTATGGTCCTACCCCCTTGTAACAGCCTAAGCTCTCCTGAACTTAGCGCTTTCTTACCATCTCCATATTAACCACTAACATTATTATTTAGCTCCCTATTCTTCCCGTCCCCTTATTAATATTAAGTAAAATCCCCTACGTAATATCCCTCCCCCTGGTTGAAAAATAACCATAAGTACTCCCGGGAATTGCTCAGTTTATCTGAAACTCAGCAAGAACCCTTGACCTCCAAAACCACCTCCCAGATACAATGGACTCCTTCCAAAGTATAAAATCCCTCTGAGGTAATTGGACCCCTTCCGAAACCTCCAATGCCCTTCACACCCACTTACTCGCTCTTTTCCTCCCAAAAAACCTACATTCTATAGAACCTTAAAGCCAGATCGCATCGCAACATCGCACTTTCATCTCCATGCAGGTCAGCACCCTCCGTTCCCCACCGATGCGATATTGCGATATCGGTGATCGGCGCTCGCAAGCGCCGAGTGTCCAACTCAAGCACCCTCCGTTCCCCGCCGATGCGATATTGCGATATGGCGATCGGCGCTCGCAAGCGCCGAGTGTCCAACTCAAGCACCCTCCGATCCCCGCTGACGCGATATTGCGATATCGCATCAGAGTTTCTTCATCGCATTACCTCCAGTATCAGCACTTCACCACGTCGCTCTGTACCAGGGACCCACCACAGCTGACGTCATCCGCCGTACAGCCGACGTCATGCTGACGTCAGCAGCTAGAAAGCCGAAACTTCGCGCAGGAAGAAAAATCACACTTCGGAGCTCCAGATCAAGAAACAGAGGCAGTTTTCAACGTGCGATTAGCGTGAAGCGCTAATCGCACATCGCTACGGGAAATAGGCCATTTCGAGGAATCTTTGGGGAATATTCTGATTTCTTAACCCATTGCGCGCCGAAAAATCCCGAAAATCGCCCGATCGTGCCTAAAGGATCCCGGTTTAAAGACAACAACAGATCAATCACAGAGTTTAAAGTGTATCAGATCAAATCATCAGGCATCAAGCATGTCAAAGAGTATCAGTCGACGGCGGGAGCCATCAATGTAGCGGCAAAGAGTATCAGCGAATATCTTGAGCAGCGGCCCGGAGCAGGAGAAAATTTAATATCTTCCAGAGATTCATAGAAGAGGCGAAACTACTTGAGCTCTCAAATGTAATTATTTGACTTTAATTACACCAGAGCCGAACTGCAGTTTCCGAAGCACAATCACTCCAGCAGCACCGCATCTGGCCCCCAAGGGCACCTCGTCACCTTTTCCGATCCAGCGCCCCAGGCAGCCAAAAAGATTTACTTGCATTTAATTCCCGCAACACTTAGATTTTTAGAGTTCTCTAAGCAACCTATCGAGGTCCTTTAATGATGTCTTTCGATATTTTGTTAAAATACCACCCTGAGTATTTTTTGAGGGTTGGTTGGTTGTTAGTATTGTTGGTCAGTCTTTCTTTCCAGCATTTCTCTGAGCAGAGATCGCACTGTAACTGTCATAATTTCCATAATCAAAGATTGCTGAAAGCATGGATTGCGAAACTACTTGATGTTTTCTCTTGGCCAAGGAATGATCACTGAATTCCTGTGCTTCTACATGATCCAATAAGTGTTCCTCTCCTCTGTTTAATTTTATGTTTTTTACCACCTTTCCACCTTTCTAAATTGCAGGAAAAAAGAATAACTTAAGATTTGTTTCATTACACCTTAAGTTCAATTTCTGCGTTTTTTAATGTTTTCTTCAGAAACAGTTATGAGCTTGTATTCTTAAATGATCTGGTTTACGCTGTTTCTTTCACATATGAGTGCATGTATTAGGAATTCTTAACTGCTCCTGGATCCCATTCATCCATTTCTCCTCTTTGTCAGCATGATGAAATGATTCTCCTTTGCCTTTCATCCCTGATGTTCACTCCGTACTTTCAACAGACAGAAAATTGTATCCTGTGTGGCTATCCCGCTCCGTATCCCCTTGTGACCAAGAAAACGCTCGCAAGCCTCAATGTGTGACTCCATGCCCAATGGTTCGAAACTTATCACACTTTACCGTCGCCTCTTTGTTCGAAAATCCTACCTTCTTTCCAATCACAATCAACACTCCCTTGAAGTCAGAAAGCTAGCCTAGAATCATCAACTAAGGTTGAATCAAAAGGAGAGAGCCCTCTCCGATTGCAGGTGGGCTAGAACCTGCAATCAGAAGATTGGTTTGTGGTTACCTCGGCTGCATCCCTATGAGGAGCCTAGGGACAACCTGAGTGATAACACAAGGGGAGGTAAAGAATACAAGCTAGAGGAACATGATCCTAGGGAAAAACAATAGATATTTCCTTGGGGAGATGCAATATTGGAGTTTGTAATCCCAAGGAACATAACACTAGGGAAGGGATCCTGGGGAACATGGTACCATGGGAAGGGGTCTCTGGGGATACCAACTCAAGGAAAGGAAATACTAGTAAACACAATGCCAGGGAACTAAAGGTTGACATGTGTCAATACTGATATGATGTATGTGCCATGTGGACCCTACACATGGCAGTGGCATGGCACTGCATGGGGTAGGCATGTCCATGCAGGTTCCACGTAGATTTCCCTTGATGACATGGCTTCCTTGATGGGCTAAATTTTGGAGGTTAATAAATTTCTATCGAAGGCTTGGATTGAGATAAAATTTATATCACTAAAAATATCTCGGTGAGATAAACAATATGCTTGAATTTGTTTCAAGACTCAAATAGTTTGAGGAAAATAGGTTGTTGTAACACCATGTTCACAACCAACCATGGAGATGAGGTTACAAGAGTATCACTCCCATAGTATGAGATAGGTTTAAGGGGAAAGAGGTGTTATAGAGTGGTATAAAAGCATTGGTTCAACATTGGACTTGAAGGGGCCCATGCATAGAGAGTAGAATTTAAGTTTATATGAATGAGTAAATTGATTTTTTATATGAATGTTTATCTAAACCAATAGTTGACGTGATTAATAAGTTAGTTGGAATTATTATATTTCCCTTTTTATTTTCTGGAATATGTAACTAACATGGGGTTTGGTTGTGTGAATAACTTTAGGTTAGCATGCTTGGTGTTGGCATACTGAGGCTATAATTAATATTTTTATGCTTGATTTAGTTGACAGTTGTGCGTGTGTGTGTTAAAACACATAAGAATACATAATTTACAACAAACAAATAAAGGAATGAGTAGTATAATGGTAAAATACAACATGGACAAAACCTTTCCTAACTAGAAATAAGACTTAGCTGTAAGGATGTTAGAAGAAAATTCCCCTGATTGGATGGATGCCCTCAAAAGCTTGAGAGTTGAATTGCGGAGTTGTAAGGAAGACAATGAAAATAGTTGTAGAACTCAAGAAATACAAGAAGAGGTGAATGTGGTGATATTGCAGAGCTTATCATATATGCAAAGACAAAGACAACATGAACTTGGTGGTAGTTATTTGGGCAAGAATAAATCCAATCAAGGGCCATCTGAAATATGAAAGTATGGATGGGAAACCAATAAGTTAGAAGGTATCAAGTCAAAGAAGAGGCATAAGAATGAAAGTAAAGACACAATGAGAGGGGGAACTCCATTAACACCAGGGAAAGTTTTAAGGATGGAAAATTATCTTGAAGTTTAAAAACATTGGTGAATCTCACTAGTCTCTAATATGCAAAGTATAAAATGGTTATTGATGTATTTGTAAAATTATTCAAATTTATAATAATTTTATTTAAACTCTCTATATAATGGTGGTTATTTTTTAGGTAAAAGAGTTTTATATTGTAAAATTTGGGTGAATCATCTATATAAAAAATGGAAATTGGAAAATTGTTTTTTTGGAAAAATCATGGAACATTAGCCCACATGCGAATATTAGCCCCTAAAATTTTCCATTATTAACACCTTAGAAATAGAAACAAACAACCATGACAAACTATCTAGTCCTACAACTAGGTCAAGAGGACACTACCAACAAAGGGAGAGTGAGATAAACACAATATCAAAAGCATTCAAGAAAGAAAATCCCCCTATATTTCATGAGATATTAAGAAGTTTGAAGAAATAGAAGCAAGGGTTTTGGGATTAAAGAAGTACTTCAAAGTCCACGACTATTATGAGAATATGAAGGCCAGTGTAGCTATTTTCAAATTGAAACGAAAAACTTACATATTGTTGGGTATGTGTTATATTATTTGCATGACTAATCCCATTCGAGATACATTGTGTTGGGTGGGATGGGGGTGATGGGGGACAACCCCCTTTTTTCGAGGGGTTGCATGGGGGCGGGGTGTTGACTAAAGTGTAAGTAGGTTAGGTATTCATAAATGTAATTTTGATCTTTGTACTTGTAAAGAAAAATAAATATTATTTTTGTTATTTATAACAATGAGTTTCTTGCTCATTTATCAGGTCAAGCACATATTTAAGTGCTTCTAGGAAGTCAATGAGTCAATGTTTTATTAAAGACACTTATGGGCTTGTTACATTATGTAATAATATGTATTGGAGTCATAAGAAGACCTCCAAGCAAAGTCATAAGCCTCCTCCAATCATTGGCACCATTAAAAGAAGTAATATGAATTATATAGAGAAAGTCGGCTTCAAGTCTTCATGTCGGCCTCAACTCGGCCTAAAAGAAGGAGACAGACTTCTATATAATGGGACATTTGACCTCCTCAAATTATTATCATATCATCTCTGAAATCAGTGAGAAATAGGACGAGTAAAGGGTACAAAGAAGTCAAGGAAAGAGATCTCCAAGTGCAACGAAGAAGGAACGAAGTAAAGCGAGTTTTTGGGAACTGTTCTGGGGCTAGTTGCAGTCACATGTGCAAAGGAAAGAAGGCTATTTTGCTATCATATCAAGATCTCCTATTGCAGTCA
The DNA here is from genome assembly GCA_000404065.3 of Pinus taeda. Taxonomy (NCBI): domain Eukaryota; kingdom Viridiplantae; phylum Streptophyta; class Pinopsida; order Pinales; family Pinaceae; genus Pinus; species Pinus taeda. The sequence continues at coordinate 9,075 of APFE030311597.1, read as the reverse complement.
TAAAGGAGAAGTGTTTGGGCTAGAAAATATTGCTGATATGGCCTCTCATTCAAGTGAGAAAGAAGGCTACACAAGCGAAGGAAGAAGAAGGAATCTAACATAGTTTTTATGAATGTATCCCCTCACACGTGCGAAGAATTAGGGTTGTATTATTGCTGCTCTAAGTCTGCAATCTTCGTGAAGGAAAGAAGGCTCTATTGGGAGGTGACAAGTTCATCTTCTTAAGTTAGAAAGGCTCCATCTCAAGCGAAGGAAGAAAAAGGACAAGGATAACTCTAGGGCATACAATCTAGGGTTTCGACAGTTACTGGAAGAAGAAGAACAAAGTGTTGGAAGGAGGAAGACGAAGTTTCGGAAGAGGGAGGATGAAGTGTTGCAAGAGGAAGTGATCTTGAAAGGGCTTGACTTGTTCTTAGAGGATCTTCTTGTCAAGGGTCTAGGGTTTGGCACTGATCAATAGAAGCTTAAATAAGAGAAATTTACGAAAGGGTTTTCCTCTCTAAGAGAGAGAGGTTTTTCCCTGGCAGAGAGCCAACATCTTGTGTTCTTGTTTATTGTGTTTTGGTAGAAGTTTGATGAAGTAAAAACACACTAATAATAATAAGAAGAAGATCAAACTAACAAATATAGATTGGAAAAGTGCTTCACGGATTGTTATCAAGTTTAGAAGAATCCTATTATACATAACTACCCTTGATTCTTCAACATGGTATCAGAGCTAAGGTGACACATCAAGGAACGAGCATCTCAAGAACACTCATAAGGTGACTCATCAAGGAAGAACATCTCAAGGACAACTACAAGGTTGAAGCATCAAGTCAATAAGTCTCAGTCACATCAAGAACAAGAAAGGACTACAAGAAGAATACAAAGCAGGAGGAGAAGTATTTTGTATAAAGGCACCTGCAAGAAGAGAAAATCAAAGAGGGACCTATATCAAGCTACACCATCTTCAAGAAGGAAAAGCACTACAAGCCAAGCCATCAAGTCTTAAAGAAGAAAGCAAGTCCACTACATCTCAAACTCTATAAAGTAAGTATATGTCCCCTTTTGAATATACCTCAATGTCTTTCTGCAAAGAAAGCAACAAATTGGTTGGGACCACTAACTTCCTTGCATGGAAGAAGAGGACCGATTTACTTCTCAAAGAGAATGAACTTCTAGGTCACATCAAAGGGAATATCACTATCCTTGCTAAGGAACAAACTCAAGCCTTAGCCAAGTACAATAAGGATGAGACAAGATCTCAAAATATTCTAATAGAATCCATCAAAGACTCTCTCATTCCTTACGTCTCCAAATTTGAAACATCAAAAGAAATATATGACAAGCTAATAGAGCTATTCTCGGTAAGAATAGCTGGAGAAGTGACATCTCTACGAAATTATTTGTACAAGATGAAGATATAGAAGGAAGGAATAGCTCCATACTCCATGAATATATCTGAGATGAGGGATCAACTTCAAGAGCTGGGAGAAGTCATGGCTGACAGAGAAATGACAATTCTAGTACTCAATGCTCTACCTGAAGATTGGGGCAACTTCACATCAAGCATATATGCCAAGAAGGAAGCTACCCCACTAAGTGAACTATGGTATCTATGAAATATAGAGGAAACTAGACTCAAAGCAAAATATGACATGGGATCAAAGGAGCAAGCATTTGCTACCATGGCCAAGAGAAAGGGAAAATTTGGAAAATTTGGTCCACGAAGATCAAGCAATAGAGATATGTCCAAAGTCCAATGCTTTGGATGCCAAGAATATGGACACTACAAAAGGGATTTTCCTAAACTTAAGAAGGATAACAACAACAAGAGAAAAATGGAATAAGATCATGTAACTCAAGAAGTGAAAGAAAAAGACAAGAAGCAGAAAAAGGAAGATCCTCCAGATCTCTACTATGACTAAGTCAACCTCTTTACTTAAAGTATTCTTTCAAAGTTTTGAGTAGTATAGGAGCATATAAATAGAATAGATTGTATGGTTAAATATATCTTGTAGAATATAGGAGCATGGTGTAGATATAGCTCAAGATATTCATATAGAAGGATCATACCTATTATAGGACCTCATTGTTATCGGGAAAACTAGTGTCCATTTAGAGCTGCTAGTCCCACTAAGTTGGGTAGCTATCTTAGAAACAAACAAACTAAAGTTACTTGTGTCTTCCTTTATGAGAGATAGATGAGAGAGAAGCAGAGAGTACCAACCTCAGTCTTTCGCTTGGCTCTTGCTTTTCCTCCCTCCTTTGACACAGAGCTTCGCCACTCTTTCCTCACTTGTCCCGCTTCAAAGAACACCTGTAGAGTCAAAGCAGCATAATACCATCAAACCATAGAGATCTATAACCATAAACAATATGGGATCAGATGTATATTGACCATACAAATGCATACACCAATACAAGATTCAGAAATATACAAGAATATGGAGGAAAACTCAAATAACTTTATTGATAAAAGTAGTAGAAGAGAGGATTACAACCCAGTGGTCTGACCCAACGCCATCCTCCCAGCATGAAAGCCCTCTTCACCACATGAAAAACTAGATCACCCAACACTATGATGTTTCACAGAGAAACAAACAACACTTCCTTACAAAATACAAAATTCCAGCCTCTGGATCTCTAGGATGAGGGATCCATATATAGATATTTGTAGGTGGGTGAATCAACTTCTGGATTTTGATTAATGTCATTTCTCTGATAGTTCTTGGTTCCACTTGGAGATTTCATGATCTCTTACTCATCCCTAGGGCGAATTCAGAGAGGCAAGTGTCAAATGAGCAGTTTCTAGAAGATTCTCTGGGTTTCCACCTAGCGAACTGCCTCTGCCATTTGTCTGCTCTCGCTCATCGCACCCTACAGAAGGGATTTTCAGTGTGCATCGCACCCTCTATGTGTAACAGGTGAGATGCATTGCACCCTCAGCATGGAGCAGTCTGTATGGTCCAGTTTTGACTAGTTTTGAGCAGTTTTTCAGGGAGAACTTCTGGGATATGATGTAATCAGCTGACCTTGTTCCTTTAGGGTGTGAAACAACACTTTTATGGGCTTAGAAGCCCTTGGTTTATGGACATATGTGATTGGAGTTACAGTGCCCAAATATGTCTATAATAGTTGCCCCTTAAAGCATGAGGTCGTAAATCTTCTGATGTTGGGTGAAATGCTTTATCATGAGGATCCGAGGTTTTTTGAACTGGAAGGTGACTTGTAATAAGATACAATACAATACATTATCTTCATAATATTTTCATGATCTAGCTGAGGCGGGCATTCCCATGCTTAGCTTTATAAATTCATTTTCATGTACGTAGGACAAACAATCGTCTGTGTGGCAGACTGATGATTCTGGTAGAGCCATCATCCCTTAGCTTGGATGATTATCTGTGCAGCTATGATGTACATTTTATGTCTTTATTTTCCTGAATATATCGTAGCCTAGATGGATGAAACTAGATCCGGGGTCTTCAAACTCATTCGATCTTCGCCCGAAGTACAAGTCGATCCATGTGAAAAGATGTTCTGATGTCGAACATGGAAAGATATCACCTGATTACCAGCCAATGATGTAAGCTATTAACAGGCGCGAGAGGAATCACCGATAATGATGATTACCCTCAAGGTACTGTAGTACAATTCACATGGTGTGAATACATGAGTCGATGTCAAACACCACGTAAAATCTTTCGGTCGAAGGCCATTGATGTAAATCTGTCACCGGAATTTAGAAACTTGCCATTGAGGCATGCAAGCTTCAAAGTACTGAGAGGGTTGTTCCTAAGTTGACTTCTTGGATAATGAGCTAATGTCGACAAGAAGTGACTTGTCATAGGAGGGCCTTAATGAGTCCCACATCTACGACACAGAACGGAGCAAATGATTTTGTGGAGGTGAAAATGATCTGATGATACAAGGTTCAGGGTGGCGGTCATGAAAGATGGAGAGTGAAGGTATTGCAGCGGATGAGGCGTAAGCTGGGTTGGTTCTCTGAGTGACTTATCTTGAACATATCGGTGACACTGAAATGGATTGGTAGTGTTAACCCAAAAAAATGGATGGTATGGAGGACCAACGGTGATATGGCCGTTGAACGGAATAACCCAACCCGACTCAATCACGGTGACAGAGTGAAAGTGTCATGTTCAAGAGCGATCTTCTACCAATAAAGTTCTTCAAGTTTTCTTCCCAGTTTTTCCCCAGTCATTTCTGACCAGTAACTCTTTATTTTTGTCAAGCTTGAGGAGGATAACATATGCTTGTTCTATAATTTTCCCTTCGGGCAAACCAATTGCTATGTTTTAGCGAGCCTAGCAACAGTGAAACTCGCTCTTGTCTGTAATGGACAATTTTGTCACTATTGTTTTAACGAGTTTAATGACAAAGATAATTTGGTCCTTTTCAATTTTAGAGAGTCTGAAAAAAGACGGAAAGGAAACTCCAGTAATCCTTTTTCGTAGTATAATCCCTTAAGTCCAAAAAAGTATAAAATAATACGAAAGGGATGACTTTTCTGATCACTTTAACGAGCCGAAAAAGACAAGCGCTCGATATTTTTGTGTAATGATCCCTCAGGTCCAAAAAGATTAAAATATAGAGGAGGGATGGCACTTCCAATCACTTTAACGAGCTAGAGAGACCAATTGCTCGACAATTCTTTTATATTTTATGAGTCTAAAAAGAGCTTAAAAGAGTCTCGTCTTTGAGGAACGAGTGATATTTTCGGGTAGTAGCTGGTTCCAGGTAAGGTTTGGAACTTTTCAATCATGACAGTGTAAAGAAGGCGGCTAATAGAATCACTCGTCGCAGATGTTCCTCAAAAGGGTAAACAATCAAGTGGAGGCGGATGATCGGCTAAAAAGTGGAGGTGATGGTAAGAACACGACCAAGGCTCAAAAGCTGATAGTAATGCGATCACAAAGGTTATTTACCGAAATATGGGTTCATTTTTTAATGAGCTTAAACTCTGGGGGAACATATGCTCATAACTAGATTTATTTTTTAACGAGCTTGAACTTTGCGGAAACATTGCTCGTGCCAGTCGTATGATAAGGATATCTCTCATCAGTAGGTTCATTTTTTAGGGAGCTTGCCCCATGTGCAACTTTGCTCTGGAGCCTTTTGTATGCAAGCTAGGAACGACCAACCAACGAGGTTAAAGGGTTGAGAGCCTACAAACTAAGAAAATAAGCCTACAAACTATGAAAATAAAAGGTCGTTTTTCACTCGCATGCAAAAGGTTTGCATGCCTCCAAGTATAAAGAGTAGTAGAGTTTCTAGGTTACCATATGGAAGTTCTTGCATTAAAGCAAGGTTGTTTCATCCGCATTTGCAGACAAAACACTTCCTTGGCTCTGTCCATTGAGATAGACAAAGGTGAATGGTGGGAGCTTCCACTCACATAACGTTTGACGAGGGAATCATTTTCCAGTCTAATCCCATTTTCCTAAATGGACGGGTGTGTCAGACTAGTCATATATCCTACGCGGAAACCTGCCTTATATCTGAGGTTTTCCTGCTGAAGTAGACCAGGGTGCATGCCCCCTGGGTTTAGTCACATTCACGGAATCACTTGTGCTCATTAGGTGGATGGACTAGAGGTTGATGAGACATTCCTTGTGCAAAAATACCAGTTAGGGATGGTATATGACTATTAGCCGTGTTTGAACCAGGAAATGAAAGCTGGTCAACGAGCTGGACCATTCCACCAGGGAAAATTTTAAGAACCCCTCCTAAATTTATAAATATAATAAATGGGCGAATCTCCATGGTATATAGGAAAAATGGAAGGCGATTTTATCAATAATATAATATGTATATATAATTTTTTGGCGAATCTCTCATGAGGCATGGCGAATATTTTACTCAATTATAAAATCTTGTAATATCTTGGCAAGTCTTTCACTAAATAATAAAACTTTGTAAAGTCCTAGTGAATCTTAGCATTGTGAACTCTTAGTGAATTTTTTGAAAAAGTATAAATGACAAGAGCCACATGGTGGCAATATCACTGTTTTTTTTCACATTTCCACGACATGGAACTTGTTTATAAAATTATAAAAAAGTCAACCAAGTCCCTTATAATATGCAGGTAAGCTTATAATAGAGTCTGATACCTC
>APFE030311595.1:0-28506 GCA_000404065.3 Pinus taeda | reverse complement strand
CTCTTCCGCTGCTTGCCGGCCTCCGCTGCTCAATACCTGCACAAGAACCGGTGATAATTCCAAGGCAACCACGTCTTTCCTTGGCTAAATCACGTGAGCACAAGCTACAATGTGGGTAAACTCATTGGCATACTCAATCCCCTGATTTGTGCAAGATCTGGTGCACAACTATAGTCACAACTGATAGCAATCTGATTCTCTAACACCTGTCCCTGCTGAACTGAACATGCACTGACATGCAACTGAGTAAACTGATGTATTCATTAGTTGTATTATGAGTTAATAACTTGTGAATTAATTAATAACTAATTCACCCAACTCATCTCTAGTCTATTCGCCAGTTAGACTAAATACAACCAGTTTAACAAAGCTAAACTGAACACACTCCATCAACTGCACCTCCAGTCCACTAAACTCAACTCACTTGAGTTCTAACTGAAGTCATGCATGCAAATATTCAACTAACCCATAAGAACCACGTATTTCCTTAATGCAATTGCATGTGCCACATCCGTATCTCGAACTGAAGTGCTCCAAGAGAATAAGATTAAGTTTATAGTCCAAATATTATTGTGAGATAATAATATTTGACTTTTCTATTTTTGACAGCCAGTCTAAAAATAGACTTGATCACTCACACTGTGATCACTCACACTTTCATCAAATATAGAAGTCCATCTATTTTCTCAACTTGATCAATCATCCATAAACAGCAACCTGCAATCCATAGACATGATCCATATGTAAAAATAGACATAGTCTAAAAATAGACTTGCGCCAAAAATAGCCTGCGAACCCACTTAGTGAATGCAACTCTTTTCACTAAGCTCCATCATCTTGTTGCAATCTCAACACTCCCTCTCGACAATATATGGATTATCAGCAACCCCTATCCTGCCTCGGTGGTACTCGAATTTGCTCCTGGTGAGAGCCTTCGTCAGAATATCAGCATCCTGATCCTCTGTTGGAATGTACGAAAGTAACATGATCCTCCGCTGCACACAATCTCTGATATGATGGGACCTGATGTCAATGCTGCCATATACTTGGCCTCTTGAGCTCCTTGCCCAATCTGTATCCATGAAGCCACATAGCTTCACCTCATCCAATCCATATCTCGATGTGCCTCTCTTGAGCCTGCACACATGCGACTCGCTGCTAAAGACTTCAAAGCCTTCGGGTTGCTCAATGTACACCTCCTCCTCAATGACTCCGTTGAGGAACATAGTCTTCACATCCATCTGATGAATGTGCCATCCCATCTGCACTGAGAGAGCAAGAATCGTCCGTATGGAAGAATACCTTGCGACAGGTGCAAAGGTATCCTCATAATTGATCCCCTCTATCTGTGAAAAGCCTCGGGCAACAAATCTTGCCTTGTACTTCTCCACACTCCCGTCAGCTGCCTGCTTAACTTTGTAGATCCATCTCGAACCCACCACTGATTTCTCTTCCGGTCTAGGAACAATCTCCCATGCATTGTTTATGACAATAGAATCATACTCTTCCACTATGGCGTCTACCCATGCGGGATCCTCCATAGCTTCCTCGAAAGAGGATGGCTTAGTCACAACACACTTACTCATAAGAGCCATGTATCCAGTGTACTGATCTGGTGACTGTCTCTGTCTACATTGGGTTGTAGGTGGTCCTACAACTTTCTCTGCATCTTGAGCCAGTCGCTCAGCTTTTGTCAAGCACTTTCGCCCTCTGATGGTTGGCGTTGCTTGAGTGGTATCTTCCACTCCATGAACCTCATCCTATGGATGATCCACGTCCTGAAGCTCATCCTTAGGAACTAATAGCTCCTCATCTGCATGCAAGTGTAGCTCCCTCTCAAGCGAACACTTCATGGCTTTCTCCTCCTGAAATTTTATATCCCGTCGCACAACAGTTTTACCACTGTCTGGCAAATACAAACGATAGTTGTGGGGCGTATCAGTGTACCCCACAAATATCCCAACCTCTACGGTTGGGTCCAACTTCTTCCTGGCATCCTTCATCACATGCATGTAAACGTTAGCACCAAAAATCCTCAAATGGGAAAGATAAGGCTTCTTACTAGAATAAGCCTCCTGGGTGTACTCATGCTAAGTATCTTATGAGGACAACGGTTCTGCACATAAACTGTTGTATTGCATGCTTCCGCCCACAAGTGAAGGGGTAGGCCCCAATCATGCAACATCACCCGTGCAGCTACCCCATTCTGTTGTGGGTTATGGGGAGCTATGAGCTCTCTTCGAATCCCTTTTACCTTGCAGAAATCCTTGAAATCATCTGATATGTATTCACCACCATTATCGCTCCTAAGAGCCTTCACCTTCTTCCCTGAGTCCTTCTCGACCAGTGCTTTAAATTCACAAAACTTTGAATATGTCTCACTCTTCTTCTGCATGAAGAAGATCTAGCACTTACGAGAAAAATCATCAACAAAAATCACATAATACCTGTGTTTTGCTGTCGAAGCAACTGAGAAAGGTCCACACACGTCTGTGTGAATTCTCTCAAGGATCGTCGTGGCACGACTATCCTTCTCGTGAAAGGTGGCTTTCACAAACTTCCCCAAAGTACACCCCTTGCACTGATCTGACTGCGCAAGTGTGCCTTTAGGAAGCCCTGTAGTGATCTGCTGCAGTATCTTCAAGGCTCCATGGTGAAGGTGACCCAATCTCCTGTGCCACAACTCGCCATCATCCCGCTCACCAATCCTTCTGCCTTGCCTGCCATAGCTGTGCATCCATCTACATGCAACTGATAAAGGTTCCTCACTCGAACCCCTATCTTCCGGATCTCACCAGTTGTCTTGCTGCGCAAGAAGGCTTTTCCCTTGGTGAAAACAACATCATACCCCTTGTCTTCTAACATTTCCACAGTGATAAGATTCTTCTTCAATCCTGGAACATGCATGACTTCCTTCATTACGAAGGGTTTACCAGACTCTCTCTCAAAGGAAATGGTACCGATACCGGTCGTACTGTATCTACCATCATCGCCCATTTCGATGTGCACTCCAAGATCTTTGTCCTCTAGATCAGAAAACAAATCTCTATCTCCCGTCATGTGAAAAGATGCACCACTGTCCAAGAACCACACCAATCCCATCACACTTGAAACCAAGCATGCGATCAATGAAAAATCAAGCTCAAACTGCGAGGCTAGAGCCTCTCCTACTGCAGATCCAACAGCTTGCTTGTTCTTCTTCTTCTGCGAACAATTTGTGGCATAGTGTCCGTGCTGGTGACAGTGAAAACACTTCACCTTGGACATGTCCTGCTTCTTTCCTTTCGCACCAGACTGGGAAGCTTTCTTTCTCTTCCCTTTCTTTGCTTTAGCAGCCAAAGCGCAATTTTCTTCATCAGCTCCCTTTGATGAATATCTGTCCCTGGTACTCCACCTGATCTCCTCCTGCACAAGATATGACCACAGTCTTTCCCATCCTGGCAATTTCTCCCAACCATTGACAGAGTCCTAATAGGAATGCCAACTCTTCGGAAGACCAAGGAGATCCAAGCTCACCAAGTCCTCATCATCGACAGTAATCCCCACACTTCCCAGCTCATCTTGACACTGAGTGAACTTCGTGAGATACTTGGGCATACTGTCACCCTTCTCGCATTTGATGTTTCTGAGTTTATCTTTGAGCACCAGCTTCCTTTGATCGCTCTTACTTTGGAATAATTCTGTTAATGATTTCCACATCAAATATGGAGTAGCCTTTCCATGGAGGCTGGACACAATGTGATCCTTCACACCCTCCAACAGAATCCTTCGACATTTTGCGGTCTTCTTTTGCCAAGCATCAGCTTGAGTAGCATTAGTAGGCTTTGGGACATCCATCTCTATGAACTCCTTCAGCCCGTTATCATCCAATACTGCCTCCATCCTATCCTTCCATGCAATATAGTTCGTACTGCCCTCAAGGGCATACTCCAATCGCAATCCTGTGAAAGACATCTTAGTTTTGACACCAAGAAAACACTACTGCAAATTTGAATTCCACCAGCTCCAACTCAACCGCTTCTGATCTAGAATTCGTGAGAACAAGGTATTTCTTGTACAAAGATCGACTGTATGGGCATTCACTGGATATCTCACCTTCCAAAGAAAGGATGAATCCAGAAGCTACCTGGCCCGATTACAAACTCTGCCTGAAGAAATAGAATGTAAACACTTCCTGAATAGTAGATCTGATGATCAACAGCTCTGATACCATGTAGAAATCTCTTCTACAAATCAACCTTCTCCGATAGCATGTAGAAATTTCATGAATAATATGACACTTATTCACAAAGATTATCCTGATCGTGTACTATTGCAGAATACATACACAATACATAAGCTCCTCTACGTTGATCATCAATATAGCAGCATCAATAACAATAAAACATTAAGAGCATGCACACATTAACACAATATGTAACTCGGGGAAAGCTTACAGCTGAAAACCCCACACTATCTACATATTAATGATTGAGAACATGTAACATTACAATAGTCAATACTTATCACAAGTATCCAGGACTATTTCCACCTGTTACACACAATACAGCTCAGATCTGATCTCCAAATCTATTCCACTGCTTGCCTGCCTCCACAGCTCAATACCTGCTCAAGAATGGATGAAAATGGTTGAACCAAACTCGTATTTACCTCAAAATAATCACTCACACTGGGAATCACATGAGCAGAGGCTATAATCACTTGGTATTGGCCAATTCTCATTGGCATAACTCAATCCCATTGATTGTGCAAATCCTCATGCACAACTATAGTCACAACTAGTAGCAATCTGATCCTCTAACACCTGTCCCAAATGAATTGAACATGCACTAACATGCAACTGAGTTAACTGATGTATTCTTTAGTTGCATTATGAGTTAATAATTAGTTTAACAACTCATCATTAGTCTATTTGCAGTTAGACTAATTACAACTAGTTTAACCAAGTCAAACTGAACACAACTCCATCAACTCCACAATCAACTCCACCAACTCAACTGATTGAGTTCTAACTGAAGTCATGCATGCAACAACTCAACTGACCCACAAAGAAAACGTATTTCCTTCTGATAGTTGCATGTGCCACATCTGTAGCTCAAACTGAAGTGCTCCAAGAGAATAAGATAAATTTTATAGTCTAAATATTATTATAAGACAATAATATTTGACTTTTCTATTTTTGATAGTCAGTCTAAAAATAGACTTTGATCACTCCTGCTGTGATCACTCCTGTTGTGATCATCCCTGCTGTGATCCAAAAATAGAACTTGCGCCATAATTTTCCTGTGGGCTCACTTAGTAAAGGCGACTCTTTTCACTAAGCTCCATCATCTTGTTGCAATCTCAACACATCCCTTGGAGTCGACTTTCCCATCATCTGGCACCGATCACACCGACTAACATACTTCTTCACATCCTGATGAAGAGTAGGCCAATAATAGCCTGCTTGCAACACCTTGAATGCTGTCCTTTTTGCTGCAAAGTGACCTCCACAAGGCCCATCGTGATAAGTCAGAAGGATGTCAAAGACCTCCTCTTCCCTTACACATCTTCTCAAGATTTGATCTGGGCCAAGTTTGAATGGATTTCCCCCAATCCAAGTGAAGGGGGCACTTTTCCTGATTATCTTTCTTTTTTCTTTGGAGGGCAGGTTTGGTGGGAACTGTGCTAACACCAAATAGTTTATTATATCAGCATACCATGGGGAGAGCATTGAAATAGCAAACAAATGCTCATCTGGAAACTGATCATCCATCATTCCTTCTTCACTTGCAAGTAGATTCATTCTAGATAGAAAGTCAACAACAACATTTTCTTTACTAGGGTTATCAACAATAGTTAAATCAAACTGTTGCAATAAAAGTAACCATCTGATGATTCTAGCATTTACATCTGGTTTGTTCATTAAATATTTAATTGCAGCATGATCAGTATGCACAAATGTCTGATAGTCTATAATGTAATTCCTAAACTTGTTCAATGAATGCACAATAGCCAAGAGTTCTTTTTCTATCACAGTATAGTTTAGTTCGGCCTTCGATAGGTTTTTACTGATAAAATAGATGGAATAAGGCAATTTCTCTTCTACTTGTACTAAGGCTGCTCCTATGGCTCTATGTGAGGCATGCTCATGAATGTGAAAAAGGAGGGCCTAGTTTGGGCCTCTAAGGATTGGTGCAGTGGTTACCTTATCCTTTAAAATGTACAAGGCCTCTTGACAGCTATTTGACCATATAAATTTAGAATCTTTGGCCAATAATCCAAACAAAGGAGAGGCTAGCTTGCTGAAGTCTTTTATGAATCTTTTGTAATATCCAGCTAGCCCTAAGAAACTCCTAATATCTCTCTGATTTTGTGGAGGATGGACCCTTTGAATGATTACTACTTTATCTGAGTCCACTTGCAGTCCCTGCTTAGATATTGAGTGACCTAGCACAGTCCCTTGAGTCATTAAGAATTCACATTTTTCTGGACCGAGGGACATGTTCATCTCAATGCATATGCGTAATACTTTTCCTAAGTTATTCAGGGCCTCTTGGAAATCACAGCCATAAGGTTTAAAATCATCCATGTAGATCTCCACAGCGTCATGAACTAATTCAACAAAAATACTTAGGACTGCTCTCTGGAAAGTGGCAGGAGCATTGCACAGGCCGAAAGGAACGACTCTATAGGCAAAAGTACCCCATGGATAGGTGAAAGTGGTCTTATCCTGGTCTTCTGGGTAGATTTAGATCTGGCTGTACCCACTGAATCCATCTAAGAAATAAAAGAACTTCTTCCATGCCAGACCATTTAACTCTTGGTCAATGAAGGGTAAGGGAAAGTGATCCTTCTTGGTGGCTTTGTTCAGCTCCCTATAATCGACACAAATCCTCCACTTCCCATTTTTCTTGGGCACTAACACTAAAGGAGAGACCCACTCACTGTCAGAGATAGGGTAAATGAACCCTACATCTAACAAGGTCTACGGTTCTTCTTTGACTAGGTCTTTGAGGGCTGGATTCATTCTCCTTTGTGGTTGCCTGACTGGCTTGTAACCTTCCTTGATGTATATGTGGTGAGTACACACCGAGGGGTGTACTCGCTTCATTTCCTTGTAGTTCCAAGCAAAGGCTTCTAGGTTCTCCCTCAACAAGTTGCATAGTTGTTCCTCCTCTGAAGTAGAGAGAGATGGATTAATATTCAAGGTTTTCTCTGGCCCAAATTCTATGGTTTTGACTCAAAGTGGGTTGGAATCGGCCAAGCATAAGTCAATTTGATGAATGTTTAGTGTTTCTTTTACTTCTTCTTCTAGGGGTAATGGACTAGGAGTTGTACTTTGAAGTAGGTGTTCAATTACATCGTCCTCACCATGCTATCCTCCTCCTATGATGGCTTCCAAAGTATACAGTTCGGCAGAATAAAGCTCATCTTCTTCCTCCCCCTCCAACCATGAAGGTAAGGCTTGTTCTAGGGAGGGTTGAGCAGGATGGTATAGGAATAATTGTTTGGACATATGCCCATTCTTAATTGTCATATTCCCAGCTCTACAACTAATGTAGGCATCATCTGTGGCTAGCCATGGTCTCCCAAGGATTAGAGGGTAACCAGTAAGCTTAGCCTTGGCTTGGAGAACTAGGAAATTTGCTAGGTACTCCCAGGAATCAATGGAGACCATCACATCCTCCACAATTCCCTCAAGGGTGACTGTGGAACGTTCTGCAAGTTGCAGCACTGTTGTGGTCTTCCTTAATGACCCTTGGAGGTTAAGCTTGAGCATGGTGTCCTTGGTCATCACATGAATGGTAGTCCCAAGATCAATCAGAGTGTGTGGGACAATGGTGCCATTGATGTGGACATTGACTACAGGGCTTCCAAGGTCTAAGTATTTTGGACATATTACCTGCCCCAGCATTAAGTCAGATAAATGCCCAATGACATTAATGGTAGGGGCATCCCTTTTTCTTCTTGCTAGATGCTTAAAGCACTTCTCCTTAATCGATTTATTGTAAATAGGCACATCTTTGATTGCCTGGAGAAGGGGAATCTTTACACATAGGTTTTCCAATTCTCCCAGAAGTTCAGTTTCTTCTGGGGTAAGCTGGTGTGGTTGGGATAATCTTTCAGGAAAGGGTGAATTTTGTTTAAGGTTACTTTCCTCTCTTTTTTCCTCAACCTCCTTATGTGGAGAGGGAGGTTGGTTATCTGGGAGAATTTTCCCATATCTCAGGTTAATCTCTTGAATTTCAATATCATAAGCTGGGTATGATGTCTCTCCACCGTATGTTTGTTGGGCCTACCTATTATTTGGGTTTGGATTTGGCCGGGCAGGCATCTGGGGTTTCCTAGGTGGAGCAGAGTGTAGGAGTTGTAGTTGGGTAGGTGATGGAGGCAATAGAGCTGGAACATTGTTGAATTAGGGCCTCCAACCCTGGGATGGGGTATTCCACTGATGTTGTGGCTGATTGTAAGGTTGAAATGACTGGTTGGGTGGTTGGGAATGACATTAAGATGCATAGGACCAAGGAGCGGGTGTAGACTAGGAAGGATTAGCAAGGGATCCCCAAGAAGGTGTAGATGTGTTTTGGTGGGTCTATAATATGCATGGGATGATCCTTGCATACCCTGCTGGTATGGTCTAGGCCCAGGAGGTATCCTCTGGTTGATGTAGCAAAGCTACTCATTGACTCCTTTAGCTCCTTAGTATACATATTTGAGTCTAGGTAAGGAAGCGCACTTGTCTATGGAGTGGTTTTCTTCACAGACTGAGAAAATCTCAATACAGTTTAATGGGAATTCATTCCTAGGATGCCTTCTGGTGCATTGGGACAGAAGATGCCATGGCTCTCTCTACTTCCTCTTGCTTTCTTCTGATATTCATGGTATTCAATTTCAAGGCAAGGGTTTGCAGCATCTCACTTTTGAAGTCCTCTGGCATATTTCCAATTTCACCCTTGATGGATGAGTTGGAAGATGATGTACTGGCCATAGGTTGACTACTCCTACCCTTGTTTTTGGCTACCCTAGAATGGTTTCTAATGGTAGTCTTAATGTCCTCATAGGATAGTTGGTATATATCTCCTCCAGATAACATATGTAAGGTGTCTAGGATATCCTTCCTTACTCCTCTAAGTAGGACCAGTGTCAGTGGCTGGGGGTCAAGTGTGCACCTGGCCCTTTTGTAACTGAGCTGGAATCTCTCTTCATAATCTTCTAGGGATTCATCATGGCCTATGTTCATCCTGAAAATTTCATCTTTAGTGTCTTTTGACCTACAGTAGTCCCTATATTTTTTGTTAAAGGCAGGTTGCATCTAAGCCCAAGTTATTATGCTATCTCTAGGTAAACCCATGAACCAGTGCAATGTTGCCTCCTTGAGGGTAGATGGAAATAGTTTCAACTTCTTCTCATCATCTGTATAGTCATAGGTTCGGCATACAATAGAAAACTCAAATAGGAAAGTGTCAGGGTCTTCTGTGGTCAAGCCATGGAAATGAGGTAGAGCAGAGGGGCTTATATTCTTCATCTTAGTGTCCCCATTGGTTTCCCTAATGGGGAAGGCACTCACAATTATCCCTCTATCTCCTCTGTCATTTAAGTGTTCAACCATTGGTTCAGTAGGAATAGGTTCTTCCTCTTCTTCTTCCCCTATAGGTTCCTCAAATATACCAGGTTGCTCACCTAAAGGGGCTTCCAATTCACCATCTGTGAAAAAGAAAGAAGGTTGACTATTAGATGGGGTGGGGGTATTTGGCAAGAATTTTCCTGAAGTATCCCTAATCTTGTGAGGCATGAAAGGAAATGTTTTTGGGTTTTTGTGAGATTTTTTTCAAAGCTAGAGAGTAATTGCAGAAAGGAAATTGTTGTTTAAATGAAAGACAACTTACAGAATGGAAACTACTTGCAGAATGAACTTGTTGAATTGAATGAAAACCATTAACAAAAGGAAACTACTTGCTGAATTGAAACTCCTTAATGAAAGACTAATGACAGAAAGAGAACTACTTACTGAATTGAATGAAAAACACTAACAAAAGGAAACTACTTGCAAAATGGAAAGGAAAGTAGGTTAACTTGCATAACAGAAAGGAAAGCAAATAAATGACAAAATGAAAGAAAGAAACTAGATTAATTTTGCAGAAATAAACTAATGGAGGAAAGTTGGAAACTAGAAAATAGAATAAAAGAATAGTAATCACTACTACTCTAACACCTCCCTGACAACGACACCAAAAAGTGATGAGCCTAGGTATTACAGTAAGAATGTTGCAACTCCCAGGGCTACCAACCTTACTTATCAATCCAGGATTCGTAAAAACTTGGAGGTGACTGTGCTATATACACAAGTAGAAGTGAAGATATTGCCTGTTGTCACTACTCATCTGGAAAGAAACCCCAAGGGTTCCAAGCCAGAGTTCTATAGGGTCACAAGAAGCTTGATTTTGATGGAAGGAGAGCAAACCTAATATACGGGAGAGTTATTCTACTGTAGAAATGGAGAAATCAACATGCAAGCCTAACTCACACCAAACCCTAGCTAACTAATTACACAACTATTTTAAGCATAATCAGAAATTAACACTAACATACTGCTACTATCTAGGTTGCAGAAGCAAAAAGCACCAAAACTAGGCTAAGGGGTGAACAATGGAAACTAGGCTCAAGTCTGTGTTTTGGTGGAAGAAGCGGTCAGAGGTCAAAATGGTGAAAGGAGAACGTAATGGGCAATAGCGCATGAGGACCGTTGGATCAGGAAGGTGAAGGGCAAACGAACGAATGAGATCGGACAATAGGAGGGTACATAGGCAAATGGGCGAACATGGTGGACTAATAGAATGGAAGGCCGGTATTATATCATGGAGGTGAGTAGTAGATGAACGACAGAGATCAGCCAAGCCAGTTGGTGATCAGGTGAAGTGACATCTGTCGGATCAAGAGATAGATCGACGGTGGATATTTCAAGGTGATAAAGTGATCGGGTGATGCGATAGCCGTTAGATCTGGCAGGGAAGATCGATGGTGGAGGTTGGAGTGTGAAAAGAAATGTGCAGAAAGGATGAGTAGGTTTAGAGGGCGGTAAGTTCTATCTCGTGCGCCCTCAAAACTATAAATGGTATTTTGAGAATTCACGTGACTATCCTACCCGGCTGACACGTAGCACGGGGAAACCGCCCATATCACGTGTTCTCAGCCTCATAACGTTCAGACAGAAATCCACATGATATGGAGCGAAGGTCATCAGATCTTAGCAAAGAAGATCTACAGTGGAGAGCTGACCGAGCAGGTTGGTGAGCAAGTGCGAGATAACCATTAGATCTGACAAGGCAGATTGACGGTGGGGATTTAAAAGGTAGAAAGTCAAACGCGAAAAGTGGATTTGATCAGTGATTGGACGATTTGGCTTGTGAAAGGTGTTTTAATGTAAAACTGTTTAAACATGAATTCACAGCTCTCGCCAAGCATTTCAGGCTAAAGGAGATTGACAGTGTGAGAGATCTAATGAGAGGGTGGAGGTTGAAATGACAGAAAGAGATCGAACAAGTTGATGGCCATTAAAGGGGCAGAGCACTATGGAATGACTCCAGTGACTGTATTAAATGACAACAATCCATTGAAAATCAAAACCCTGTGTTTTTGGGGTTGATGCAGGGTTTCTTCCTCACATCATGGTCCCAGAGGGAGGAGGTGAGGTCGAGACACCTGTGAGAACCCCGATGGATCTTTTCTTTGCCAACCTACTGATTAAATGAAAGCATAAATGGAACAACTGAAACACAACTACTTTGTTCTACCCTACTGTAATGGAATGCAACTATTCGAGCAAATGAACAGGAAACAAGAAACTTCTCAAGTCATTGAGAAGGAATCCATAAATCTGTGCTAAACCACTATAATGAGCATGCATCTACTTAACCAAAGGAATAATCACACTATACATCTATGCTAGTGTTGTAATGGAAATGAAGTACTTAAACAAATGAACAGAAAGCAGGATTTGATGCTAGAATACAATACAAGAAAGAGGAGCTTTGGCTGCTAGGGTTGGGCCCTAACCCAAGAGCTTCAACCCTCTGAGTTAACTCTGTGCTAGCTCAAATCAAAAATCATATTTATTATCAAAAATTGTATTACATCAAAACTATTACAAAGTAGAAGTTCGAATCCTTGCTAATTGACTAACTGACTATCTAGCTGACAAGTAACTAACTGATTCAAAATTTTGAGGTCCTAAGCCTCTCTATTTATACATCTAAAGTCTCAATGACTTCCCTCAAAGTTAGGGAGGTACAGCTCCCAACTTAATGGTAACTTGTCCTTTCACTAGCTCGGCTTCCTTCTAGTAGGGAGGATGCTTGTACTTCCACTTGCTTGGCTATCTTTCAGTACTTCAAATTTGGTTGTTTGTACTTTCAGCTGATGGAGGAATATTTGAATGGATGGGCAGTAAATGAGGAGGATTTACCTCCTGTAATTCCTCTCCCTTGTCCCATTTGAGTTTTTACCAAGGTATTTTACAATAGCTCCTTGCTTTTACCTTTTATCCCTTCATTTCCCTTGTTTTTATCCTTTATTCCTGCATTACATGCACATTAGACCACAAAGAAAAATATCCAACTCTAACTCAACTAATAAGAAAAATATAATTAAAAATATGCAATGAGTTTTGAAAATAGTTGGTTTGGCTAAGCTATGAGGTGAACTAAGATTAATTAAGGCCCATATAATTACTCAATGATGAGACTCATCAGCTAGAAATCCAAAGTGATGGTTAAACCAACAACACATTTCAGAAACATTCATACATACATACATACACAGATAGTTATACATGCATGCGTAAGTAAACAGATACATATATCATTTAGAGTAAACTAGATAGCATAGAATACAATACAACATATGCATGAAACATGTTGGCTCTTGTTATATTAAGAAGTGGAAGTTCCAATCATACAATACCTCCATGTCCAACCACTAGTTCCAACAGCAGAATGTTACAGCCACAACCACATGCTCCTCCAAAGAATTGTACTAGCTCTGCACAGTGGAGAAGCCAAAGCTCATTACAATATTGTCCAAGATCTCTCTAAGGTATTCTTATCGGAAGCTTGGCTGACCCAAATCCTTTACAATGAGTTATGAGGTTCTATTTATCACAAAGGGTGGGGTAACCCTTGACATTCCCCCTTGTGACAGTTCATCTACCCTCATGTCTCTTCATCTACTCTATGACTGTTACATCCAGCTATCGACACTTGAATTTCCACTTGACAAGACGTTACATTACAATGCACATGTGCCCATGTGATACAAAATGGCTTAAGAAAGCCATGCACGATATCACTAAAACTCGGTCCGTTGTGGTGAGACCAACTATTTGACATGCTTGTGATGGTGAAGGTGGTGATTTGATGCCAAGCTTGGTCATCCGTGATGGTGTGCATGCACTCCATGGTGACATCTTGCTGAAGTGAACCCTTGCCTCCATTGCATCTGTGTGCATTGGTATGGCTCCTCCATCCAACCCGTCTAGTAGCATGCGCATGGTATTCTTGGGTGTGAACGAACTAGCAACACACTGATGCATAGCCTCCGTGTCGATCTTCCAGTGTGTGATGGTGGTCATGGGCATCAACTGTCGACTACATGTTCAACTCCTGTTGGACTTATTTCTTGTCTTTGCCTCAGTGAGTGTGTTGAATGGGTGGTATCACATGTGTGCACACAATGACATGTATGCTGCTGATTTCCCTTACATGCAATCAACAACACTGCTCACCATGTCTGCTTCGTGCCAGCTAATGAGATGGATCTTTAACTTGTACAAGCGCAATTTCATCCATGAGTGCATGTTGTGCCCGTTGTTGTACCTATTGTTGTTGTGCTTCCCTCTCTTGTTTGCACAGCTCTTGTTCCTTCTGGAGTTGCTCCTTCAGTGCATGCAACTCCTTCTACGTTTCCTCCATTCTTCTCTTCTCCTTTTGCCTTTGTGTGATTCGCTTGTCGCGATGTTGCCTCTTTGCCTCTGTAGCCAAAGTAGCTTTCTCCACAAGTGGGTCTGACCAAAACTTACATCTTTTCTCTTCCTCCATGTGATCGAAAATCTTCCTCTTGCCCTTGTTGCGCACTGGTATGCTTACTTCTGCTGCTACTGCTAGTGCTCTCCAGTATGTTGCTTTACGTTGCTTCATTAACCACTCCACAATGAAGTCGTCCTATTCATTGGGTCTGGAGAAACTATAGCAATATCTCCATGGGTCTACCCAATGAAATGCCCCATGGATCCAGTTGAACTATACTCTCGCGTAGTGATCTTTCACAAGACAATGTGGATCATACGGATTGTAACTTTGGAGGTCGAATGGATACTTCTTCATATGTTCTACTTCGACATTAGCTTGCTTGAAACTCTGGATCTCGTATAACCCAATCCACAGTGGAAGAGCAAGCCAAGGTGCCTTCTTCTTCTAGTGTAGTCTAATTGTCAATCCTACTGAGATGTGATATGCTACTTCATGCATGACAAGTATGTCCAAAGAAAAATTCAATAGAACATGTGAAGGCTTCTTTGCGCTTAACATTCGTATGAAGGCATCGTACGGTGAAGCATACCAATCAAAAATGTATATCAGTGCATCCATTTTTGCATTCAACATGCAGGGTGGATCATTCTCGAATATCATCTTGTAAACCGGGGTGACAAAATTATCGGATAGTCGTGTGATAACTCCTCTAAAGCTGCATTCGGACAACAACTTACAATAAGTGTTCACAGCAGTCTCCGTCGGTGACGATGCCTGTTAGCTCGGCTACATACTCCAGCATTTGAAGGTTAAATATAGGTCTTCCCATGCTATTTGTGCTCAAAAAAGGTCTACACCAGTCATCTTCATTATTTCCTTTCACCCCTGCTTATATTTTCAAACCCACTACCTCTGAAACTCTGTGTAATTCTATGATTCCTCCGACCCCCGAGCGCTAAGTTTTATCCATCATATGACTAAGTTCACATGACCGCGTACTTTCTATAGTTTTTCTGTCACATCAGTCACACAAGACATGTGCACCAATCTTCCACCGTCTGTTCATCTCTAACATGATCGGACAAATTTTTCTCGTTCTACTCCTGCAAGCTGCCCGCACATTAACCTGCGGGAAAAGTGGTTTTAACCCGGTCACATCCACCACATGTCACCCTCCCATTGCGATCTCTCCCCCGCGTACATTTACCACCCACCTCCGAAAAGCGGTGCGGGGAATACCGCTTACCACCCTTTTGCTCGTCCCCTGCTTGTTAACTCCCATGCACCTTTCTTCCCCGATGGTCATCGGATCTGTCCTCCTGAAATCCGACGGCTCACGTTCGCCTGTTCCCGCTTCTTCCCGATGTCTCCCGTTGATAGATCCCCACCATTCATTCATTTAATCCAAAGACCGATTTTCTTCCTCTGCCCGTCCTGACTATCTACATCCATAGCCATTCTATGTTCCTAAAGGACAAAGGTGGCCAGCTACCTGTACCTGGCACAGTTATTCTTCAACAAGCGCATTCAAGGAAGGATGGCTGAAGGATGAAGAGGTACAAAGCCTCGAGTAGTTAAAACATTTATCAGGCATGGAATTTCATCCATACTTTGCTCCACCTGCTCGAGGAGTACAACAGAATACCAAAGAATGTCAAATTAATTCATTGAAGCAGCAGATCGTAGAAAAGGCCCATTTTAGATAATTAATGTGGTTGGTGGTCCATTATGACCCCTCCACGCATAGAATAGTAGAGAATTTTTGTAATCAAACTCTATATAGACCCAAAACACAGATGTGATGATGGTTGATGGTTTTGGTTTTGATGTAAGGTTCAACTTCTGGAGACTATAACTACTTTGATACTTGCAGCGTCTAGTCTTCATTTTCAGCTAATACAAGCTTCTTTTGCTGTTAATTGCTCACTTTGCACTTCTTCTCTATTCTAGGTTGTGCCTGTTATGCATTTTTCATGTGCTCTTGATATTTGGCATTAGAGGGGCTGTCATCCCACCTCTGTGTTATAATCTTGTATGTATTATTGAATGTGTTATGCAGGTTTCTTTTTACTTAGTGTCAGAGAGCTATCATCCTGTCTATGCATTAGGAAATAGATTGGCAGACCTCTTACTGGTTGCAGCCGGCCATCACAGGGTCCTATGCATCTACTGATGTAGTCTGTATTCTCCATATTCACCTAATCCTTAAACTATGAGTGATTGGTGGTCTAAAGCCTTGTAGTCTGGGGGTGTTCACCCATGTCTGGAGTTAAGCATAGTAGAAGTCGTTATCTGGCTTGATTATGCATCATTCTGTCCATTCATCCATTTCCAAAATTTTGTTGAGTTTGTAATGTTCCCGGGCATCTCCGAGATACAACCTAGGAGAGTTTCTTAGGGTGATAACATTAATTGGCACCGTTGCTAGGGAGAGGAGATTGAGGCTCAGCTTCCTTGGGAGAACGACACAGTTCCAGATTTTGATGATAGACAAAGTATAGGCACATTTATGGTTGTAATCATCTATCTGGCGACTCCACTGGAGGAAGACCAACCTTTGGCGACTCCACATTATAGTCCCAGCTCAGTTTGTGAGACATACTCGAAGAAATCCTTAGAAATAACCAATTGAATCAGTGCCTAACCTTGAGAATATTATCAAGTCGAAGAAAGCATCGCAGAAAGGAGTAGCAGGATCAGGTAAGCCCAAGAAATCTTATGTGTCTCTGCAAGAGAAGGTTATAATTGAAAATACACAGTTTGAAGATCTAGAGCCTAGCATTGCTAGTGAACAATCACCTGCAGAGATTCTTACAGCTCCTTGTTCATTCAGTTCCCCTTTGGATCTCAGTCCAAAGATAGCATCCCATATAGTCCATAACATCCCTTCGTCTCTGCCATCCATTCCATTTTTCCCATTATTCAATCTATCGGTATCCTTTCACATACCCCAGTCATGGCAGGCCAGCAAGCTCCCACGAAGATGGAAAGAATTATAACTGCTAGGTATGGACCCTTAGTCTTGCATGTTCCCTTGAATTCCATGCTTGCAGGAGAATATCAGAAATATATGCCTAAGTTCACTGGTACAGATGGGGTAACTGCTGAAGAACACCTTGAATCTTTCTATAGTTATGTTGATAACTTAGACATTAGTGAAAATGATGTGTGGATGAGGGTTTTTGTCCAGAGCCTTGATGGAGAGGCTAGAAAATGGTTCAGAGAATTGGCCCCTAGATCTATTGCTGATATTGAAGCCTTAGATGATGTATTTTTAAAGCACTGGGGAGATAAAAAGGACTTGATGTATTACCATACTGAGTTTGGTAACCTAAAGAAGGAAAATGGGGAATCATTGCCTGATTTTAATAAAATATTTAATCGTATGTATAGTAAGATACCAGCTGAGGTAAAGCCAACCCCCACCTCAGCCAAGCTCACTTATACCAATGCTTTTGACTCTGATTTCTGCTTATTGTTTAGAGAAAGAAGATGTGCCACTTTCGCTGATATGCAAGATGCAGCCTTAGAGGTAGAATCTAATATTATGGCTGCAGAAAAGCTTAAAATTCATGCTGACAGAAGAAGGTAGAGAGTTGAGGCTTCTTCTTCCTCTACTTCATCATCAGAGCCTAAACTAGATAAAATGACTAGAATGATAGAGTCATTGGCTGCTGAAATAGCTAAGCTGAAGGTTGAGCAGAACTTAGGAAAGACAAGGCAGCAGAACGCATTTGCTCCCAGAAATTCAAATCCATACAGAAGAGCAAATGAGCAGTTACAAATCATTCAGAGGGGTAAAGAACCAAATGAAGAACACAAATTTAAAGCTCCTTTTCAAAATGTAGTCATGGAGGAGGAACAATCTGAAGAAGAGGATGAAATCCATTGCATGGAAGATAAAGGCAGTGCTACCTTTTTGACATTAGCTGCATATGAAGAGTCTTTGTTGCAGCAACAAGACAGTCAAAAGTGGGACAGAGAAGTTGTTCTGCAAACTGGTGAACAGCAAAGATACAATCTGAGGTCACAAGTAAACAATGCCAAGGAGAATCCTGCCCAAAAAGCTGTTGTCCAAACAAACGCACAGAATACCAGACAGAAAAGACCAGCAATTGATACAGTTATCCTCAAAGCACTAGCTCAAGAGGTAAGAGGTCCTGATAAGTCCCCTTCCCCTTTCAGCTTTGAAGCAAAAGTTCAAAAATTGAAAATATCTGTGCCTCTGTTAGAACTTTTAAAGAGTGAAGTGTTTAGAAAACCTATCCTTGAAGCTCTTGAGCTGAAATCCACACAAACCTCCACAGACTCTGTCAATTTTCATGATGACAAGCCTATAGTTGTGCTTAGACCAATGACCGAAACTGCTGATGATAATTCTCCATATTTTTATGTCTCCTTGACCATTCATGATAAAATCCTCCACAATTGCCTGCTAGACACAGGGGCTAGCCACAATCTAATTCCAAAAGCTGTTATGGAAGAGTTAGGCCTTGATATCACTAGACCATACCATGATCTATTTTCATTTGATTCAAGGAAAGTAAAGTGCTTAAGATTGATCAAAGACTTAGCTATTACTCTAACTCAGCTACCCATGAAGAGCATGGTGATGGACATTGTGGTAGCAGATGTCCCTTCTAAGTTTGGTATGCTACTGTCCCGAGGATGGATTAAGAGACTAGGTGAGACATTACAGAATGATCTATCTTATGCCATTGTCCCAGTTTTTGGAGGAGAAATTAGGAGATTGTATAGAGAAGCACAGCTGGCATACATCATCAGTGATGAAAAGAATCCTTCTAATCATCCTATTTATGCTATGGACACTGATTTTGGAGCATGTATCCTCCAAAGAGAAGAATCTCAGAAGGCCTCAATGCAACTCAGGAAACAAACAGTTCAAGCCGAGGAAGAGCAAGGAAGTCAAGTTTGGGAGATGTTCTTTGACGGAGCATGTTCTAGGGAGACTGTAGGAGCAGGGGTGGTGCTGATATCTCCACAACAAGAAAACACACAGCTGTCTTTTAAGCTGGCTTTTCAAGTCACCAACAACATAGCTGAGTATGAGGCTATGATATTAGGTCTATATGCAGCAAAAGACCGAGGAATCAAAAGCATAAAAGTGTTTCGAGATGTTGATCTGATCATTCAACAGGTGAACAAAACATTTCAAGCAAAGCACCTAAGGCTGAAAGCATACAGAGATGAGGTATGGAGACTCTTTTGATATTTTTTGTATCTCATATATCCCTAGAGCCAAAAACTAGCTTGTCGATTCCCTTGTTGTGTCTGCTAGCATGTTTATCCCTCCCATGCCTCCCAGATTAATTTATGAAGTCCAAATGAAATACAGACCATCCTTGCCTAAAAATGTCCAGCATTGGAAAGTTTTTGAAGATGATGATGAAGTGAATAGGTTCCTGCAAGTCATTGATGAATTTTCCAAATGCAAATTGACCAAGAAAATGAAGCTTTAGAAGAAATCCCCAATCCCAGCTTAGAAATAAAATTGGCAAAGATAGCATTTTCCAACTACCCAGCAATAATATACCTAAGGGTTTAATTCCTTTAGAAAGATTGTTTGACCAGAATGATGTCCCTTACAAGACTGCTCAAAAAGAAGATCAATTTGTAGTCTGTAAGCATGATATAGGAAGTCTAGGTCAGCCTAGATATATAAATATGTCCACTCATCTATCTACTAACCAAAGTATTGAATACTGCAATTTAATGAAGCAATTTGCTGATGTATTTGCATGGGAATATAGTGACCTAAAAACATATGATAAAAAGATCATCCAGCATAAAATCCCCTTAGAGAAAGACACCATCCCTTTCAAGCAGAAGCTAAGACCAATGAATCCTATGCTCCACCCTCTGATTGAAAAAGAAATAGAAAAGTTGTTGGCTGCGAAAATTATAGTTCCCCTTAGATATTCTAAATGGGTAGCCAATCTAGTTGTGGTGAGGAAGAAAAGTGGAGAAATCAGACTCTGTGTTGATTTCAGAAACTTAAACAAATGCTCTAAGAAAGACAATTACCCTTTACCCAAAATGGAGCATTTGTTGCAGAGAGTCTCAAGAGCCAAAGTGATGTCTTCCTTGGATGGATTTTCAGGCTTTAATCAAATTGTTGTACATCCAGATGACCAAGAGAAGACTGCATTCACCACTCCTTGGGGCACTTTTATGTATGTCAAGATGCCTTTTGGATTGATGAATGCTGGAGCCACCTTTCAGAGAGCTATGGATATATCATTTGTGAGAGAGAAGGATAAATTTGTCCTTATCTACCTTGATGATATAACAATATACTCCAGCAGCCATCATGACCACTTGGAGCATTTTAAGAAAGTGTTCCTGAAGTGCAGAAGGTTTGGGATTTCAGTTAATCCTAAAAAGTCCCAGTTTGCTTTAGAGGAAGGCAAGTTGTTGGGACATATTGTTTCTACTGCAGGTGTCTAAATTGACCCAGAAAGAATAAAAGCAATACAGACTTTGTCTGTCCTGAGATCAAAGAAGGATATTTAGTCATTTCTGGGCAAGATCAATTTCGTAAGGAGGTTTATCCCAAATTTTGCAGAACTTGTGAAGCATATTACCTCCATGTTGAGGAAGGGGTCAGAGATCAAATGAATAGAAGCAGCAAGAAAATCATTTGACTCCATTAAAAAGCTATTATGGAGGCTCCTACGTTAATTAGTCTAGATTACAGCAAGGAGTTCCATATATTTTCTTTTGCCTGTAATGACACCATTGCAGCTGTTTTATTGCAAGTAGATGAGGAGGGCTCAGGGCATCCAGTGGCATTCTTCAGCAAAACCTTAAGGGATGCTGAGCTAAGGTATGACAGTATTGAGAAACAAGCATATGCTCTTATCAAGTCTTTGAAGGCTTTCAGACTTTATATTCTACATTCCAAGATAATTGCATATGTACCCTCTGTTGCAATAAAAGATGTCTTAACACAACCTAATGCTAATGGAAGAAGGGCTAAATGGATTGCAAAGTTGATTGAGTTTAATATAGAACTGAAGCCCACCAAGCTTATTAGAGGTTAGGGTCTTGCCAAACTATTAGCTAAAGAAAATTGCAAAACATTGGACATAAATCTCATAAGCACAGGCGCAGAAAAGGGTCCAACAAAAGAAGAGGAAGCAGCTGAACCAGAAAGAAAGCAGTCAGTGGCAGAAAATCTAGCTTCTTGTGATTGGTATTCTGTAATAGTTAAATTCTTGTTGAAGCTAGAAATCCCTCCAACCTTTACTCAAAGTCAAGCCAGAACTATTAAGCTTACAGCAGCTAAATATTGCATTGATGAAAATCTACTTTATTGGAGGGATCCATCGGGAGTGCTTTTGAGGTGTCTGGACAAAGAATAGTCAATAGATGTTATGCAGCAATTTCATTCCAGCATGTGTGGAGGGCACCATTATTGGAAGACTACAGCTCATAAGATCCTCAAGGCTGGATATTATTGGCCCTCCTTATTTTCTGATGTATTTTCGCTTGTTAAATCTTGTGACATGTGCCAAAGATTTGAAGGGAAACAGCAGTTGAAGTCCCTGCCCTTAAAACCAATACATGCGAAAGGACCTTTTTAGCAGTGGGCTTGGATTTCATTGGTGAAATTAATCCACATTCCAGTGGCCAGCACAGATGGATATTAGCAGCCACTTATTATTTTAATAAATGGATTGAAGCAATCCCTACTAGGAAGGCTGGTCATAATGTGGTCATGAAGTTTTTGATTGAAAACATCTTTACCAGATTTGGTTGTCCACATAAATTAGTCACAGATAATCCAGCAACCTTCAGGGAAAAAGAGTTGGTGGACATGTGTAATTTAATGGGCATTAAATTGATTCATTCCACCTCATATTTTCCTCAAGGTAATGGTCTAGCAGAATCTTCCAAGAGTTTAATAAGGATAATTAAGAAGTTGTTGGATGACAACAAAAAGAATTGGGATTCTAAGCTCAAATATGCACTTTGGGCTAACATAGTCACCATTAAGAGATCCACAGGGAATTCACCATTCAAGCTAGTATATGGCATAGAGGAAATATTTCCAATTCATCTTATGCTCCCTGTGGCAAAGTTCCTGCAACAAGAGCAAACTGAGCAGGAAGACATGGCAAGAAGAATCACTGATTTAGCAGAGGTACATTAGATTAGAGAACAGATGGTTGAAAGAGATACAGCACATCAGAAAAAGATCAAGGAAGCTTTCAACAAGAGGACAAAATCAGATAATTTTCAGGTTGGGGACTTGGTCCTGAAATGGGATGCACTAAAAGAAAAGAAAGGAAATCATGGGAAATTTGATGCTTTTTGGATAAGGCCTTTTGTTATCTCTCAGGTCCAAGGGAACAATACCTTCCTACTGCAAAGTATGGGGGGAGAAGCAGTTTTTGATGACCCAGTTAATGGGCATTTTCTGAAAATTTATGTGATTTAAGGTCTTTTGGCCTTAAAAAATTATAAATATTTTTTTTTATCAGGATCAGTCGGACTCCATGCCCAATGGAACACTAGGAATTTTGCTAATTGGTTTTTATCGAAAAGGCATTGATCTACAGGTTCTTGAGACCTCACAGGGAGGATCTCATCCCTAGAAGGAGCCAGTGTTAGCTCTGCTACATACTCCAGCATTTGAAGGTAAAATACAGTTTTTCCCGTGCTATTTGTGCTCAGAAAAGGTCCACACCAGTCACCTTCATTATTTCCTTTCACCCTCGCTTATATTTTCAAACCCACTGCCTCTGAAACTTTATGTAATTCTATGATTCCTCTGACCCCTGAGCGCTAATTTTTAGCCATCATATGACTAAGTTCACATGACCGTGTGCTTTCTCCAGTTTTTCTATCACATTAGTCACACAAGACATGTGCGCCAATATTCCACCATCCGTTCATCTATAACATGATCAGACGACTTTCGCTCATTCTACTCCCGCAAGCTGCCCGCACATTAACCCGTGAGAAAAGTGGTTTTACCCCGGTCACATCCACCACGTTTCGCCCTCCCATTGCGATCGCTCCCCCACATATGTTTACCACCCACCTCCAAAAAGTGGTGTGGGGAATACCGCTTACCTCCCTTTCGCTCGTCCCCCACTCGTTAACTCTTGTGCACCTTTCTTCCCTGATGGCCATCGGATCTATCCTCCTGAAATCCGACAACTCACGTTCGCCTGTTCCCACTTCTTCCCGATGTCTCCCACCGATAGATCCCCATCGTTCATTCATTTAACCCAACGACTGATTTTCTTCCTCCGCCCGTCCTAACTATCTACAACCATAGCCATTCTATGTTCCTGAAGGACGAAGGTGGCCAGCTACCTGTACCCGATGGAGTTATTCTTCAAAAACTGCATTCAAGGAAGGATGGCTGAAGGACGAAGAGGTACAAAGCCTCAAGCAGTTAAAAGATTTATCAGGCATGGAATTTCGTCCATACTTTGCTCCACTTGCTCGAGGAGTACAACAAAATACCAAAGAATGTCAAATTAATTCATTGAAGCAATAGATCATAGAAGAGGCCCATTTTAGATAGTTAATGTGGTTGGTGGTCCATTATGACCCCTCCACGCATAGAATATCAGAGCATTTTTGTAATCAAACTCTATATATACCTAAAATGTAGATGTGATGATGGTTGATGGTTATGGTTTTGATGCAAGGTTAAACTTATGGAGACTGTAACTACTTTAATACTTGTTGTTGGGTTCTTTTATATTCTTTCAACATAGTTAACACAGGGTTTGAGGGGTACCTGTAACCCCACTTTATGGGGTCCGGGGCAGCGCCCCGGAAAATTTTGGTTTTGGACACTATGTTAGGTTGGGCGGACCCACCTATGGTTTTGTGCATGATTTTCGCACATGTTTTTTTGGACACGATGGTTTTCGGTCCATGCTATTGGATGCGATGGTTTTTTGGTCCATGGTATTAGGCGTGATGGTCTTTCGGTCCATGGTATTGGATGCTTTGGCATGTATAAATATGTATTGTAACATTGAAAGGAATATAATGAAAAATCAAGCTGGTAGTCTCGGTTTTGAGATCCAGTGGGAAATCTCTGTGTATATGTGTGTTTATGGGTTATGCTCTCGCATTTTTTATTTTCTTGTGATTTAGAATTCGTATGCAGGTAATTTCTGTACGGGGGTTAAAACCTACATTTGGTATCAGAGCTGTTTTGGCTTCAAGGGACGCCTTTGTTGCTGAGGGGTTTCGCTCGGGCCTGTGGTAGACCCTGTTCAGTGGGAGATCTGCGAGATCGATTCTGGTGGTGAAAAGAAGATGGCGAGCAACGGAAAGATAGAGATTGAGAAGTTCAATGGTCAGAGTTTTGAGTTGTAGAAACTCAAGATGGAGGATCTGTTGGTGGATAAAGATCAGTGGATCGCGGTAGATCTGGGTACTAAACCAACGGAGTGACCGATGAAGAATGGAAGAAGTTGGATCGGAAGGCAAAGAGCACAATACGATTGTGTGTCTCAGATTCAGTATTGTTGAATGTATTCAGGGGAAGCTACGGCGAAGGATTTGTGGGACAATTTAGGGACTTTGTACCAATCTAAGTCTCTGGTGAATAAACTATTCCTGCGGAAAAAGTTGTATAACCTGAGGATGAAAGATGGAGACTCAGTGATAGAGCATCTGAATGTGTTCAATACTGTGGTAATTCAATTATCATCTGTTGATATTAAAATTTCAGATGAAGATAGGTGCATCAGCTTGTTGTGTTCTCTACCATATTTGTGGGATAGTCTAGTTATTGCAATAGGTAGCAATGCATCTGCTTTGCAGTTTGATGAAATAGTCTCAGCCTTGCTGACGGAGGAGATGAGACGGAAAAATATGGACAAACAAAATGGTGATGCCTTGTCTGTACGAGGACGGTCCCAGAACAGAAACAAAAATACGTCATCGAGTGGAAGATCTAAATCTAGAGGGAGATCTAAATCTCCAGGAAAACCTACAAAGGTAGTGTGCTGGAAATGCGGAAAGGAAGGGAACTTCAGAAGGGAGTGTAAATCTAAAGCTCCTGATAAAGGAAAAGGATCTAATGATGCTCCTTCTGCAGAGACGAAAACCACCTCAGATGAAGGTGGAGATGTATACTTGGCTTCTTCAAGTACACATGTAAATCATGAGGCATGGTTGATTGACTCAGGTGCATCCTTTCACTTCACTCCCCATAGAGAGTGGTTCTGCGAGTATGAGAAATACGATGGTGGTGATGTCTTCTTAGGAGATGATAGGAAGGCTAGAATCACTAGTCGCGAAAAAGTAAAGTTGAAGTTGCAAGGTGGAAGGGTTAGACCCCTTCCGGTGTTTGCATATTCTTGCATTGGCTAGAAATCTGATTTCTCTAAGCAAGTTGGATGATGCAGGCGTAAAGACAGTGTTCAGGAAGGATACCTGCAAGATGGTTCGAGGGGCACTGGTATTGATGCGGGGAGTTCGGATTGGAAATCTATACAAGCTGCAAGGTAGCACTGTTGTTGACGGGTGCAATAGTTCTATGGTTCCTAAAAATGGAGCAGAAACTCTAGTGGTCTCTGGAGAGAAGACCATGCTGTGGCCTCAAAGGCTTGGACATATTAGAGAGAAGGGCCTTCGAATACTTCATGGTAAAGGTATGGTAGAAGGTATGAGTAATAGCTCTCTAGATTTTGATTTCTGTGAAAATTGTGTATATGGGAAGCAGAATCAGGTGAGTTTCCCCTTTGGTGGTAAGAGGGCGAAACAGATATTAGAGCGTGTGCACAGTGATGTGTTTGGACCTGTGAAGGTTCCATCACTGGGTAAGTCTATGTACTATGTATCATTTATAGATGACTTCTAAGGAATACATGGATATAATTTCCTTAAAGAAGAAATCTGAAGTCTTTGATAGGTTAAAAATTTAAGGCTCTGGTGGAAAATCAGACAGAGAAGAAGATAAAGGTGCTGAGAACAGATAATGGTGGAGAATTTTGCAGCAAGGAATTTGAAGAATTCTGTAAGAAGTTTGGTATAGCACGACAGAAGACTACTCCATATACACCTCAACAAAATGGAGTCGCAGAAAGAATGAACAAGACGTTGATGGAAAGGGCAAGAAGCATGCTAGTGGTGCCGGGTTCGGACAGGAATTCTGGGCAGAGGCGGTGGATACTGCATGTTACCTGGTCAATAGGTCACCGTCATCAGCGTTGGAGGATAAGACTCCACAAGAAGTATGGACTGGTAAGAAACCCTCTCTTTCACATCTGAGGGTATTTGGATGTGATGCATATGTACATGTTCCAAAGGAGAAACGAACCAAGTTGGATAGTAAATCTGAAAAGTGCATCTTTATTGGGTATAAGGATGGTTTAAAGGGTTATAAGCTTTGGAACCCAGTAACAAGGAAGGTTGTGTACAGTCGAGATGTGGTGTTCAGAGAGGTGAAAGATGTTATTAAACATGAAGTCCAACCAAAGGAACCTGTGAAGATAGAGTTTGAACTAAAGGAGGAAGAATCAGACTCTGTAGCAGAGGAGGAATCAGAAGATGAAGAGCCACAAACTCCGGCTGTGAGAAGATCAGTTCGAGAAAGAAGGCAGCCAGAAAGGTATAGTCCATCTGCTTTTTGTTCAAATTTTGCTTTGTCTGTTATTGATGATGATCCCAGAACTGTGAAGGAAGCAGTGGATTCAGAGATGGAAAACTCTGGAAAGAGGCCATGGTTGATGAAATGGCATCTTTGCACAAAAATGAGGCTTGGGATCTGGTGGAGTTGCGGGCTGGAAGGAAACCCATTGGCAGCAAATGGGTGTTCAAGAAGAAGACAAATGCAGAAGGGAAGGTGGAGAAATACAAAGCTCGGTTGGTAGAAAAAGGTTATTCTCAGGTGCCGGGAATTGATTTTGGTGATATTTTTTCTCCTGTTGCCAAGGTAACTTCGATTAGATTACTTTTATCTGTTGCTGTTGCTTTTGATTTTGAGGTAGAACAGATGGATGTGAAGACAACATTTCTTCACAGGGATTTGGAAGAGGAAATCTACATGAAGCAACCTGAAGGCTTTGCGGTGAAGGGTAAGAAAGAACTAGTATGCAAGTTAAAGAAGTCTCTGTATGGGTTAAAACAGTCACCAAGGATGTGGTATCAGAAATTTGATACATTTATACGGGGACTTGGCTTCACCAGAAGCAAAGCAGATCACTGTGTGTATTTTAAATTAATTGGTGACCGTGTTATTTATCTGGTCTTGTATGTGGATGATAAGTTGCTGGTTGGAAATGACAAAGAAATTATCCAGGATTTGAAGACCCAATTGTCCTCCAAATTCGAAATGAAAGATATTGGTTCTACAAAATATATTTTGGGCATGGAAATTAAAAGAGACTGAGAAAAGAGGAAGATCTGGTTAAACCAAAGGAAGTATGTCGAGACAATACTGCAGAGGTTTAATATGCAGGATAGTAAACCGATGAAGGTTCCTATACTTGTAGGTGTGAGGTTATTTGCTGTACCGTGTCCCAAGACACAAGAAGAGGAAGAGGACATGTCCCGTGTTCCATATGAAAGTGCACTCGGTAGCCTGATGTATGAAATGGTTTGTACTAGACCAGACATTACACATGCAGTGGGAGTACTGGGTTGGTTTATGTCAAAACCAAGGAAGGAGCACTGGACAACAGTGAATCGAGTTTTCAAGTATTTGTGTGGCACTAGTGATAATGGTTTGTGCTATCAGGGAAGACCAGGATTGGATAAAGTGTTGGATATTCATGGCTTTGTTGATGCAGACTAGGATGGAGATCCGGATCAGAGAAGATCTACAAGTGGGTATGTGTTTAACCTATTTGGAGGTGCAGGTAGTTGGATGAGTAAGAAACAATTTGTAGTGACACTATCAACTACAAAGGCAGAGTACATGGTAGGAACTCATGCAAGCAAGGAAGCAATCTGGTTGTAGAGATTTTGTTCAAGTATGGGGTTAGTACAGTGAGCTATAAGGATAGACTGTGACAAACAAAGTGAAATTTTCTTGGCAAAGTGGTATAGCTCCAAATCTCACCATTATGGTTTGTGATGCTACACCCATGGCCTAGGGCAACCTCTCCTTCCAGACCTGGTCCAAAATCTAAAAAACAGTGTTTTATTCCCTGTACGTGATATTGCCCTGAGTTAAACGCGTGTATACGCGGGTTCATACATACCCAACCCACGTATATGTATTAAAACACTTAAAAAAATATAAAACTCCTTATTTTCGGGTGGAGATCGCAGGTTTTACCTGCTGATCACCTGTTAGTGCCTGTGGCCTCAACTGTCCCTAACCAATTCCTAACTAAAAAACTACTTTGGAATTGGTATAAAAAGACATCAAAGGGAATGCCTAAGGGAGGAGAGATCATAGAGCAAGGTTATTATACTGAGTTTTTTCCCCTGATCAGGTCTGAAGACCCTTGTGCCTTCTGCACTTCCCCCATCTTGTACAGGAAACCCTTGT
>APFE030311571.1:0-12678 GCA_000404065.3 Pinus taeda | reverse complement strand
AACACACTAGGATTCTCCTAAAATTCCAATGACAAAATCTATCCCGGCTTTGGGGTCAGGTTTGAAGGAAAACTCTGCCGATCCGTGGATCGGTGAGACGAAAAACCTTCCGGGACATAGATTATCATAGGAAAGTTAGATCCACCTAGGCAATTTACAACACGACTCACATCTGCTAGGATTATTTACAATTAATACATGCAGACTGGGTTTACAGAAACGATTGATCAAGCTGCTGATGACTGCAGGATGGCACAGACATGCTGATCAGGTGCTGCCTCTTTTTGCGAAGAAAGAGGGGGTATACTGCATGGGTAGTTGACCGGTAGAGGTCAACATGTCAAAAAATCCAGGTAGTCTCTCTTCGAGTGAGTTGACAGAGATAAAGAGCTTCCAGTTCGAATTTTATCGAACCAAAGGGAGCAGTGTTGAGCCTCAATGTGAAGAGTAGTTGGTGGAGGCAGATTTTTCATTGGTCAGCTTTGTGAGGCTGAAAAGACGTCAAAAGAAAGAAGAGGAGCATAGTGAGGGAATACTCCCTCAGTGATTTCTTGCTGAGGAAATCAGCATTTCTCAATTGCCGAGCAGCAGAGGAACAACAACTTACCAACTCCATCAGGTAATGTGTAAGTCAGCTAAGGAGCGACGCAGTAGGGAGAAAGAGGGAGTTGTTCGACAATTTTCGGAGGAGATGGCAACCAGTGGCTTGAGGGATCAGGATAGGTTGGACGGGGCTTCCAACTATGCCATCTAGAAGGCTAGGATTATTTTCCTTCTAGATGAGCATGCTCTCAAAGCGTATGTTGATAATGTGGTAGCTGTCCCGGTGGATGCAGATCCGCTAAAGAAGCACAAGACTGAGATGACTAAGGTGAAGAGGATGATCCTGGATGGAGTCAAGGATCACGTGGTGTGCCACATTGCAAGCAAAGGGACTGCTAGGGAGATGTGGGATGTCGTATCAGGGATCTTCCGAGCAACGGAAGATGTACTTAAAGAAGAAGCAGCGAGTGGATACATTCCTCACGAAACTGAAGGAGACCTATGATGAGATGTCAGTTGTGGGACATACACCTCAAGACTCAGAGTTAGTGAGACTGGCTCTAAATTCCGTCTTGGATGATTGGCAAATCTTTGTCCAGAGTATCCTGGGCATAGCAGCATTGCCAAATTGGGACGAGATGTGGGCAGCTCTGAAACAAGAGGAGCTGAGGAGAGACCTGCTCAATGTGAAACTTGACGGGAGCAACAAAAACAGTGGGTCAAAGCCCAAGCAGAGGAGCAGGATAATGTAGCCCTACCCTGGCATCCAAGGTGCAGCAGGGGCAACAAAGACGAAAGGACGTCTCCAAGGGAAGTGCTTCAGATGTGGCGAGATGGGCCACTATGCGTCCCAGTGTCCTTTGAAGAAAAAGAATAAGGATGAGAAGCATGATCCCAAGGTCGCAGCGGCGAAGATTGACGAGGAGTAGTTCGCCATGATAGCCGAGCTACCTCCAAGTGGGAGGTAGGTTGATATAGAGCTGTAGTCAGGAGGACTGCAAATGGGCAGGATCCTTGAGGAGCCCACCTCTTGGATCATCACCTTGCTACGGGAGCCCATGATCAGGAGTAGCGGGATGGTGTTGTTTCAGTTTGTGCCATGGAGTGTTGATTCGACAGATGCAGTGGCTAGGAGAGCTAGAGATTGAGAAGCATAGAGCAGAGAGGCAGCAGTGCAAGGAGGCACAGTGCAGAGCTTCAGTAGCGCAGTGGCTTTAGAGGCAGAATGGGACTAGCAACAGTCAAGATGTCAGCACCAATGAGTAGCCACTGGATACTTGTCCAATTTTGGGTGTTTTCAGTTGCTTCTCTCAGCAACTGAGTTGAAATACAGATGCAGTGTTAGCAGTGGCAATGCTAGCAACATAGCAGATGCAGCATTTGAGAGGGAGCTGCAGTACAGATGTAGCATTGGCAGTGGCAGTGTCAAAGGCAACAGTACAGTGTTAGCAGCAGCCTTGTGGTTGGTGGACAGTACGTCAAACATCAGCAGCGCAGAGATGATGCTTCAGAGTCAAAGCAATATGCAAAGAGGCAGTGTATTGCTAGAGCACATTCCTCGCTAAGAGGGAGTGTTGATTTGGGGTAGCATCGGATGTGCTCTAAGCCTCAAATTTTGTAGGGAGGCTTGGGCACAGGTCTTCTAAAGAACCCAGAAATCGTTTTGGGAAATTCCACCCAAAAGTGACTTTATTAAAAAAAATTATATTTTTGATGGGGTTCCTAAATCTAAACAAAGGAAAATTAAAATATTAATGGGTATTAATCTAATCAGGGGTGAAATTTCTAGAAAAAGCCAAGGATCAAGCAAAAACGATCTGAGCCTTTGACTATGATTTAATCTGGGTCGATGCTTGTCCAACAGAAAGATATAAGAAGGGGCTTGAGGATCAGCTGGAAAATACATAGAGAGATTGAGAAAATCGATTTTTTCTGAGGTGAGAAGTTCTCAGGAGGAAAATCGATTGAGAAGATGTTGCAGCAGAGGGGTAGTGAGAATCCGAGAGAAGGAATTTCCGGAGAGTACTAGGCAGAGGGAGAACAGAAAGACGTCCAGAGGAAGGTTGACGATGGCCTACGCAGTGCTAACGCAAAAGCAGTGCAGTCCTTGAAGGGAAGTCTAGTTGTTACTGAGGGAAGTCGAAGTTCAGTTGCCGGAAGCCATGGTGTGAGTCTGCAAGGCAAAAAGTCAATTTTTGAGCCAACAGAGGATCCAGAGGAGAGGCATCGTAAAGCCTAGGAGGGGTGACACAAAAGCTTCCCAAGGTGACACAATTCTATGCAGAAGCCATGCAGAGGGTGACATAAAGCCTCCAGAGCAACAGGATCAATCACTGATTCTCCAATGATAGGGTGAGATCATTTCACCAGTCTTTTGTTCAGTATTCTCTCTATATCGGATTGCTAGTTGAGCATCCTAGAATTGTACTCAGAATTTTCCTGCATAATAATAAACCCTCAGAGCTGCTGCACTGTTTTTCCCGCATTGGGTTTTTTCGGGGACTATTTGTCCAAAAATAACTGTCCTATGTGTTGTATTTTTCTTTCTTGCTCAGTATTTCGTTTTCGTATATACGTAACTTAAGTGAAGGTTGCAGATGTATTTGCTTCGATATTTATTGTAGAACACAGTAAATAACTTGCATGATTTAATCAAGTAGGAGAAGTAACATCAGTTTGCTGCAATAGGGATTATGGCTTAGGAATTTTCACAATCTCTACTATATCACCTTCATTGATGACTCCTCAAGAAATACATGGATATACTATTAGAAACACAAGGATGAAGCCTTTGAAATGTTCAAGGAATTCAAAGCTTTGATCGAAAATCAAACAAGGAAGAGAATTAAAGTATTTAGGTCCAACAATGGTGGGGAATACATGTCAAATGAATTCATAGCATTTTGCAAGAAATAAGGAATCAAAAAAGAAACAATTGTGACATATACACTCAAACAAAATGGATTAGCGGAAAGGAAGAACAAGTCTATATTAGAAGCTTCCAGTGCCATGCTCCATGATCAAAAGTTGCCAAAGTTCCTTTGGGGAGAAGCAACGCATGTTGTACATCTTCAAAATAGGGTGCCTCATCAAGCATTGGAAAATAAGACCCCCGAAGAAGTGTTCACAAGTGTCAAGCCCGACATTAGCCATCTTCATATCTTTGGATGCCCCATATATTTTCATGTACCGAAGGAAAAAAGGAACAAGTTGGAAGCTACAGGAAGAAAAGGTATGTTTGTTGGTTATTGTGAAAATTCCAACGTATATAGAATATATATTCCTAGTCAAAGGAAGGTTGAAATTAGCAAGAATGTAACATTCAATGAAGACGCTACTCTTGGAAAACCAAAAGACCTTGCTCCACCTCCTCCTCCCAAGAACAAGAATGATGACAGCGATATTCTAGATGGTCCATCTGTGCCCGAGTCCGAGACTCGAGACTAATATTATTGATGATCCCATGGAGCCTATGGATCTCTTAGATCCTCCTCCAAGTGATCCTCCTACTAGGAAGAGACCACTCTGGCTACGTGACACTCTACAAGATGTTGAGAGAAATGTTCCTATTCGAAGATCATTTAGAGAAAGGAAGCAGCCATGCAGGTACCAGGGATATGTTGCAGCCATGAGCACTATGATTTAAGTCGAACCTTCCACATTCGAAGAAGTTGTAAAAGAAAAAGTTTGGAAAGATGCTACGGCTGAGGAGTATGAATCAATTATGAAGAATGGTGTATGAGATGTTGTGCCGAGACCGAAGGGGAAATCTATGGTAACTTCAAAATGGCTATTCAATATCAAGCATGGAATTGATGGTACCATGGAGAAATACAAGGCAAGGTTCGTGGCTCAAGGATTCTCACAAAAAGAGGGAGAGGATTATGATGATAACTTTGCACCTGTGGCTCAATACACAACCATTCGTTTGATAATATCCCTTGCCACAAGTCAAGGATGGACTCTTCATAAAATGGACATAAAGACTACATTCCTCCATGGCATGTTACAAGAAGAAGTGTATGTTGAGCAGCCACAAGGATTTGAAGTAGAGGATCGAAAAACACATGTTTGCAAGTTGAAGAAGGCATTGTATGGTTTGAAGCAAGCTCCCAGAGCATGGTATGCCCGCATAGATAGTTATTTGGTGAAGTTGGGATTCATAAGAAGTAATGCCAATCCCAACCTCTACTTCAAGGTAGTCCAAGGTATGCCATTGATTTTGGTTTTATATGTTGGCGATCTATTCTTGACAGGTAGTGAGCCCTTGATGATCGAGTGTAAGAGGAAGCTAGCCTTTGAATTTGAAATGAAGGAACTTGGACTCATGCACTACTTTCTAGGCCTTGAGGTGTGGCAAAGACCCGGTGAGATTTTCCTTTCACAAGGATAATATGTTGTAAAGTTGTTAGACAGATTTGGAATGACAGAATGCAAGTCCACGGCCACACCGATGGAAATGAACTTCAAGAAGTTATGTGGAGAAACTACAGGACCAGATTTGGCAAATCCATCCGAGTATAGATAGTTGATTGGGGCTCTGATGTTCCTTGTGAACACTCGTACAAACATATATTATACAGTGAACACATTGAGCCAATTCATGACTTGATCCAAGTGGATATTGGTGGCCACCCGCCTATTCCACCTAGACCCCACAGTCAATTTCATATGTTTCCTTATTCATTTCATCATTTACTATTTTTATCAGTTTTTTGGGTCCTGAACTTCCGGAGCAGTGTTGACCCCCTAAACGGCGTTTTTTTGGGGTCCACAACAAGCCCATAACCATAGGCAGGGGCTTATAGCGAAACCTATAGTACTCGGCGAGACCTTTCCAACAAGGTATTGTACGCACCAAACGGAGATAATATGATTACGACCCCAGGAAGTTGGCTGCCCAACTAACCCAAGGGGCCCACAAACTCTTGGTGTAACATCTCTTGGGGTTAGGGTTTTGGTTGTTTAGGGTTTTCTCATGTTTTCCAATAATAAATAGGCCATTGAGCCTCATTGTAACACAGTTCAAAGGCATGTAGCCGCCACATCTCTTCTCAGAGGTAAGCTAGCATCCCCTGAGCTATCTTATTTCCATTCTGTTTGTAATCATAGTTCAATATTTTTCTATTAATGAAATGAAGTGTTTTTCTGCTGCATCTCTATGTTTATGATTATATCTGTAAGTTGTTGCATTCTTGTTTAAGTTCAGATCATGACCGAACCTCTCCACACACATTGTACCACTGCCATACACATTTTGAGATATTGACATGGGACAATCACACTTGGTCTGATATATTCTGCCAGAGATGTTCGACTTCATGGATAGACCAATGCTGACCGGGCAAGAAATGTTATCGACGGGAAGAGTATATCTCGATGTTGTTTTAGTCTTGGATCCGCCATGATATCTTGGATGAGCAAGAAGCGGAAGTCCGTAGCATTGAGTACCGTCGAAGCAAAATATAATGCCACTAGCATGGCTAGATGCGACGCAGTTTGGTTTAGGAAGCTCTTTGGAGAGCTATTTGAGCAAGTCCTAGATACTACAGTGATATATTACGACAAGAAGAGTGGGATCCGTTTGGTAGAGAATCATGTATTCCATGACAAGTCCAAGAACATAGAGATCTGATATCACTTCATTCGAGACATGGTGCAGAGAGGAGCCATTAGATTCCATCACATATCGACATATGAGTAGATTGCAGATATTCTCACTAAGGTTTTGTCGGAAGGGAAGTTCTTGGTCTTCAGAGAGCAGCTTGGACTGATGGATGTGACCCCTCTTGATAAGGGGCAACGCTGATCGAGGACACTAAGCTAGCTCTTCCACCCTATTGAGCTCCCAGGGCGAGGAATTGAGATAGAGGGCTCCTGGGGTTGAGGGATCTTTGGACAATAGGATATTACCCCTATCTGTTACCCGTAGGGTTGGAGATGTTGCCCCCTTATCTACCCATAGGGTCAGAGATGTTACTCCCCTATCTACTCATAGGGTCGGAGATGCTACTCCCCTATCTAGTCTATGCAAAGTATACCCCAATTGGCATCATGCCCACAAGCCAAGCTTGTTGGGAATACTGCTCCCTGTTTGGCCAACGGGTTGAGAGTGTACTTGGGGTGCACAACCCAAGTTGATTATGATGCAAGTGTTCTACCTCATGACTCTTGAGAGTTATTGATGATAAGATTAGCAGGCAATAGGATTGGGTTGAGATTTTCTCCCTTCTGTGGTTTCGAGTAGAGAATAAGCTCCTCAATGTGATTCCAGGGTTGAGATGTGCTCGCATGTATATTTGGATATCCTATTGCTCAACATGGGGTTGAAATATGTGACTCCCCCATGAGATAGAGGGTGGAAGCTAATGCGCTCTGATTCTTCTTCTTTTAGATTCGAGAATGTTTCAACAGATAGAGTTGAGCAAAGATGGACACAGTGTGATGAAAGTATAACAAGACGATATGATGATCAACAGACAGATATTGGCAGGTGGAATTCTTCCTAGTTGAGGGGAAGTGTTAATTTATGCAACTAGGGTCAAATTACACCTTGGACAGCTCATATGACGAAGATGATGTTTGCATTGAATTTCTCTTTTCAAGAGGACCAAAATCGACCTAAAGACCACCTCATTTGTACAAGCAGAAGTTGGATTTTGAATTTATGTACCCACTCAAGTACATTGGGACAACTCGGACTCACACACATGTATAATTGGACATGTCGGCCTCAAAATCAAATTGACCCCCATGGAAGCCTATATATACAAGAGACATCAAGCTCATTTGAACATCATCATCAAGCATCTTTTCCGCTTCTTCTATTGTTTGGTTTGCACAAATTTGATGGAGGAAGCTCACGCAAGGTCCGAAATTATAGCTCTTAGGCTCGCACGTGTTTAGGGTTTTTGTTTTGGGGTCGAACACTTGCCGCAGGTCAGATCTAACTACAGTCGCACACTCACAGTGCCTCAGAGAGCGACTGGGAAGCCACGATCGCTCACATAACATATTGAAGGGTGCGACCGAGGCTTTGAGATAGTTTTGGGCAGATTCGACCATAGTCGCTCGCTTACATAGCTTCAGAGAGCAACCAAAAAGTCATAGTCGCTCACTCACAATGTCTCAAGGAACAACTGGGAAGTAACAGTCACTCACCAAATAACCTGATGAGTGCGACTGGTGTTCTGAGCTAGGCTTTGATAGTCGACCGCAGTTGACCGTAGATGTCTGAAGGTTGGAAGGTTTCTCTCTGTTGTACAATAATTCTGGAACTCTGCTTCTGATTTGTATTGGGTAAATTTTTGTTGGATCATTATGTATTGGGCTCATTGTACTCTCTGCTGAAACTTTTTATGACAATCTAATAAGAAGAAGATTTGAAAAAGGTTTTCCCCCTAGTGGAGTTAGTGGAGTTTTTTTCCCTGGTCTTTAACCAATCAGGTGTCTCTTGCGGTTGTGCTATTGTCTCCTTTGTCATTGAATATATTGTTATATCTTCAATTATTGTTTATGATTGGAAACATTGTTAATAATGATGTAATGTTAAATGAAGAATTGAACTGGCTGAAGTTGGCACAGAACTGGACTTTTTAGTCCTTGGACACTGGCACACATGCTTATGGGAGATTCCAGAGAGCCCTAGATGCTGGCACAGAGGCTTAAGGGAGCGTCCAAGGGTTTAGAGGAAGATCTGAAGGTGTCGGTCCCCGAACACTCGCACAGAGTAGTCCTGAGAGCGTCCAAACCGTCTCGAATGCACGCATAGCAACTAGAAGAGAGCGTCTAAGAGTCTTTTAGCAGATCTGGTGGGTTTGACCTCAGGCGCACGCAAAGGGTCTTCCTAAGAGTGTCCGAGGACCTACAAACACCCTCACATAGTGGTAGAGAGAGCGTCTAGGGAGTTTCGGAAGCATGCAGTCAATTTTGACAAGAGCGTCCATGGTTCAGATCTAGGGTTTGACATTTGGCTTCAGTTGGCTTCAGTGATCCAATCAATTTTGATGAGAGCGTCCAGGGTTCAGATCTAGGGTTTGACATTTTGGCTTCAGTTGGCTTCAGTAATCTGGTGGATCTGGGTTTCTCTTTGTTGTTATCCAGATCTGTAGATCTGATTTGTAAATATCCACTGCAAACTTTTTGGGCTCATTGTACTCTGCTGAAATCTTTTTATGATGATCTATTAAAGAAGAAGATTTGAAAGGGTTTCCCCCTTGTGGGGTTTTTCCTTGGTCTTGGACCAATCTACTGTCTCTTATGGTTGTGTTGTTGTCTTATTTGTCATGGCATTTATTGTTCTTTCTTCAGTTACGTTTATGATTGGTTACACTGCTAATAATTGGATGCATTGTTAATAAAGAAGTAAATTGAGTTGAAGTAACTAATACATCGTAGAACAATCTGAAAAATTTAACATGGTTTCAGAGCCGAGGTGAAGGGCAAGCCCAAAAGAATACAAGCGTTGAAGCCCTCATTTTAAGAAAGAAGATTGCCTAGTCAAGGTCAAGACATCATCCTCTACCTTCAAGGAGCATGAAAAGTTGAATGATGCATCAAACTTTGCTGCATGGAAAGTCAGATTGGAGATCATAGCTAACAACAATGATGTCTTGGAATACATTCAAGGAAGGATGCCAGAGCCTCTAGAAAATGCTTCTGCTTCCCTCAAGAACAGGCACAAGAAAGGTGAGTCCAAAGCAAAGCAAATTATAGCTGATGGTTTACAAGATCATTTACTTGCATACGTTGGGAATTTAAGAAAGGCTAAAGATATGTATGACAAGATAGACGACATGTATGAAATCAACAACTTGAACAAGATCATCACCTTGAAATATCAACTCAAGGAAAGCAAGATGAACAAAGGAGAAGTTGTTCAATCCTACATTATGAGGATCTCTCGCCTTAGAGATCAATTGCAGAGAGTTGGAGAAAATGTCTCTGACAAGGAACTAGTAGTTGTGACTCTTAGAGGTCTCCCCCCATTTGGGAAACCTTCATTACTACAATCAGCAACAGCAATGTCCTTCCATCATTTGATGAAATTGTTGGGAAGCTTACTCAAGAAGAATCAAGGATGATAACAAGAGGAAGGATTCAAAAACATGAAGAGGGAAAGCCCATTGCATATATTACTCATGACAAAAGGAAGAAAGAAAAAGGAGGTCCATCAAGGAAGCCTCCTTCTCAAAACACAAAAGGAAGGAATGACGGATCGTTATATCATATTGAATGCTTCAATTGCCACAAGAAAGGTCATTATGCTTGTGAGATCATTATGCTTGTGATTATCTCGAGAAGAGAAAGAGGCCACGTTACAACACCAGGAGCAAAAAAAATAACAAAAGAAGAAAAGACAATCAAAGGAATAACCGTGATAGAAGATATGAAAGAAGAAGAAGAAACTCCTCAAGCGACCATGAATAAGATCATCCTCCTCAAAAGAAGTCAAGGGCCCCCAGGTATGAAAGTAATGTTGTAAATAAATTTGAATACATTCTTATTTCTGCCCTT
Organism: Pinus taeda; assembly: GCA_000404065.3. Taxonomy (NCBI): domain Eukaryota; kingdom Viridiplantae; phylum Streptophyta; class Pinopsida; order Pinales; family Pinaceae; genus Pinus; species Pinus taeda. The sequence goes on along the minus strand of APFE030311571.1, from coordinate 2,619 downwards.
ACTAGTTCTTCTCCACCGGATTCATGGGATAGTTGGTTGGTTGATAGTGGGCCCACTCATCATTTCCCTAGATAGAAGGGAGTCCTCTCTAATTTGGTAGAAAGGGAGACTAAGTTGAAGATCATTCTTGGAGACAACTCTACTCATCCCGTGAAAAGCTTTGGGTCCGTCAAATTTCAGCTGAATTATGGAGAATTAGTTATGTTGCATGATGTTATGTATGTACCAAGATTAATGAAGAATCTGGTATCTATATCCGCATTTGAAGATAAAGGGATGAGGGTTGCCTTCATCAAAGGAAAAGTTTTGACCTGGTCTGTTGATTCACCTATGAGAGATGCATTCACATTAGGATCGAGATTTGAAGGACTCTATAGAGTCACTGGAAGACCTCTTCTAGCATTGGTTCATAATACCAATCATCTTAGCGAGTTATGGCACCGTAGGATGGCTCATGTACACTATGATGCACTTCCGAAGTTGAAGAAATTGGTCTCAAGTATTCCTGATGCTCAGGCTCATCATGGTGGAGTTTGTCCAGGTTGTGAGGGTGTAAAGAAAACAAGGGGACCATTTCCCTCTAGTAAGAACAAGACAAATGACATCCTCCATCTCATTCAGTCCGATATATGTGGTCTGATGCTTGTACATTCTGTTGGTGGTCATCTCTACTACATCACCTTTATTGATGACTTCTCAAGAAAGACATGGATATAATACCTTAAGAACAAGGATGAATCCTTTAAAATATTCAAGGAATTCAAAGCCTGGATCGAAAATCAATCAGGAAAGAGAATCAAAGTCTTCAGATCCGAAAATGGAGGGGAATACATGTCAAAAGAATTCATAGAATTTTGTAAGAAAGAAGGGATCAAGAAGGAAACAATTGTGCCATATACTCCTGAACATAATGGTTTGGCTGAAAGGAAGAACAAGTCTATAGTAGAAGTTGTCCGTGCCATGCTCCATGATCAAAAGGTGCCAAAGTTCCTTTGGGACGAAGCTACATCTACTTCTTTATATGTTCAAAACAGGGTGCCTCATCAAGCACTAGAAAACAAGACCCCTGAAGAAATATTCAGAAGTTTCAAACCTGATATTAGCCATCTTCGTGTATTTGGATGCCCCGTATATTTTCATGTGCCGAAGGACAAAAGGAACAAATTGGAAGCTACAGGAAGAAAATGTACGTTTGTGGGTTATTGTGAAAATTCTAAAGCATATAGAATATATATTCTTGGTTAGAGGAAGGTCGAAATTAGCATGGACGTAACCTTCGATGAAGATGCAGCTCTTGACAAAGCAAGAGATTTTCCTCCGCCTCCTGCCAAGGAAGAGAATGATGGTTGGATATTCTAGATGGTCCTTCTCTACTCGAGTCCAATATTGATGATGATCCCACGGAGCCTATGGATCTGTTAGATCCTCCTCCAAGTGATCCTCCTACTAGGAAGAGACCGCTTTGGCTATGTGATACTTTACTGAATGTTGAAAGAAATGTTCCCATTCGTAGATCATTCAGAGAAAGAAAGCAACCATGCAGGTATCAAGGATATGTTGCAGCCATGAGCACTATGATTCAAGTTGAACATTCCTCATTCAAAGAAGCTGTAAAAGAACAAGTTTGGAAGGATGCTATGGCCGAGGAATATGAATCAATTGTGAAAAATGATGTATGGGATGTTGTACCTAGACCGAATGGGAACTCTATTTTGACTTCAAAGTGGTTTTTCAAGATCAAACATGGAATTGATAGCAGCATTGAGAAATACAAAGCAAGGTTCGTAGCTCGAGGATTCTCTCAGAAAGAGGGAGAAGATTATGATGACATATTCGCTCCCGTGGCTCGATATACAACCATTCATTCTATAGTTGCCCTTGCTGCGAGATAGGGATGGACTCTTCATCAGATGGATGTAAAGACCGCATTCTTCATGGTATGTTACAGGAAGAAGTATATGTTGAACAACCACAGGGATTTGAAGTGGAAGATTGAAGAACACATGGTTGCAGGTTGAAGAAGGCATTGTATGGTTTGAAGCAAGCTCCCTGAGCTTGGTATGCACGCATTGATAGTTACTTAGTGAAGCTGGGATTCACAAGAAGCAATGTTGATCCCAACTTCTACTTCAAGGTAGTCCAAGGTATGCCATTGATTTTGGTTTTATATGTTGACAATCTATTCTTGACAGGTAGTGAGCCTCTGATGATAGAGTGTAAGAGGAAGCTAGCCTCTGAATTTGAGATGAAAGACCTTGGTCTCATGCACTACTTTTTAGGCCTTGAGGTGTAGCAAAGGCCTGGTGAGATTTTCCTTTCATAAGGAAAATATCTTGTGAAGCTGCTGGAAAAATTTGGAATCACTGAATGCAAATCCATGCTTACACCAATGGAAATGAACTTCAAGAAGTTATGTGGAGAAACTGCAAGACCAGACTTGGAAAATCCATCCAAGTATAGACAATTGATTGGGGCTATGCAGCAAATCACATTGAGTCAATACATGACCGAGGCCTTCCATGCACATTGGATAGCTGCCAAACACATATTGAGATATTTGCATGGCTCAATTACACTTGGCCTGAGATATTCTACTGGAGATGTTCAACTTCATGGATA
>APFE030311570.1:0-12282 GCA_000404065.3 Pinus taeda | reverse complement strand
GTCCCTAACTGATATGGGAAGCCCACTAATGAACCTTTGAAAGTTTTCCTTCTCATATTTAAGATATGTCACATACCTTAGCAATTCCAAAAACTTGGTGGTGTATTCTTCATTTGGCATTTATCCCATTTTGAGCTCATAAAATATTTTTCCTTGTTTTCATGATATATGTCTTATAGATATTTATTTCTAAAGAGCCTTTCAAATTCATTCCAATTCAACTCTTCTTCAATTATACCTTTGACATCCTTCAAATTTTCCCACCATATATCTACTTTTCCCTTCAAAATATAGGTGGCTACCTTTACGTTCATGTTCTCAGAATAAATATGCGTTCTAAAGAACTTCATCCCAAGAAACCATGCTTATGCATCTCTAAATTTCTTCATCTCTCCATCGAATGTGGGCAGTTTTACCTTCTTAAATTCCTCTGGCATATATTCCTTTTCTCTCTTCTTTTGGTGATGATGATGATGATGCCTCCTGGTAGTAGAACTAGAAGGTCTATCAGAGTGATGCCCATAAGTGCTAGTTCTTCCCTCGAGGGTACTCAATGGTGTATTCCCTCTCAAAGTGTTTTCACTTTCCCTTGTGTTCCTCTTCCTAGACCTGCTACCATTTTCCCCATTCGTTTTCTCTTGTGGTTCCAAAGGGATCTGCTTGTCTCTATGAATATCCCCTAGCTCATGCTACCTCTATCTCTACAAGTCTGAGAGGCTTTTTAGTATGACTACATTTACCTCAGCTTGCCTTTCCAGATCCCTTAACAATCTTTCATTATATACCTTACAACTCCTAATCTCAACCCTTAGGCTCCTCAAGATATCCATTTAGTCAGAAGAATTTTCTCCTCCCATGTTCTCCATTGAAGCTTCTTCATGCCCATGTTGAGACCTGTCAGAGCTATATTAGACCATCTTGCTACTCATTCCTTTTCTTCTTATTTTCCTTTGTTTCTTGTGATGTGTTGTCATTCACACACAACTATTAGATTCATCATGACATAAATAGATAGCAAATCATGACCATGACATTGCCTTTGCGGAGTTGTTGTGGAAGGCTAGCTGAAATAAACAATTCATGTTAGCACATTAATGTTAATCTAACATCAAGTCATTAGCATTACTACTTATACATGCATAGTCAACAAAATATATCAGTAAACAGAGTTTGTTAGCTCTCACAATGATCAATCATAGGTTGAATTTTAACACCTAAATTTTTGTTTATCCATTTTATAAAATTCAATATGAAACCCCTTTGCTCTGTTAACCTTGTGAAAAAATACCAACTTATTCCCAAGGCTTGGATATAACACAACCTTTATTTTTCCGATGATAGATCTCATCCATTCCAAGTGTCAAACTTGAATACTCTGATACCACCTATAAACACACCCCCTTACCCTCAGGGATGTGTCCAATATGTTAACCCAAATTCCCTGGTGCAGTTAGAAAAATGGGGTAATTTGTTTTTACTCCCAATTCCCCAAAAATTAGTTTGGGTGTCATCATCATATTCGTCTTAGCGAGACTTTTACAGATATAAATTTTATTCAATTTGGATTCCAGGGAAAAATAGGTCCCTTCAAAGTCTATTAATTGACCTATGTCTCCTCTCTTCCCCTTCCACGTGGCACCTACATGGTCCCCAAATGGTTCCCAATTGGTAGCCATATATATGGGAGGCATGTATAAGTGTGTGTGTGTGTGTAATACCAAATTGCTTCCTCGTACCATTACACACACACACACACATACATGCCTCCCATATAAGAATATTCAATCTCCACCACCTGATGACACTCATCATATGGTGAGATCAATGATTACAATTCAATAGTAGACCCTTCCCCCCTCCCCTTGTTAACGTCACAAGGGGGAAGGTATGTAATATCAGTTCTGCTGTAAGGTTCTGGGACCAAAATCTATTGGTTCCTTCTTCTGGCCAAAATTGACGGTCTGCGTGCAATAACGTACCTCCCTCCCCTCGGTGACATCACAAGGGGGGTTCTCTATTCGGTTTCGGCTCATTGTTCCCTTCCACGGACCTGACAGCTCTTTGCTTCCCAACTCATCCAATGACATGTGGGATCTCACCCTCCCTACGCTGACACAAAAAGGTGGAGGCCTTGCCAAAATTCTAACTATTGATTCCCCATGGCTCATCTCATGACCACGATCGATGCATGACCCCCACCCCCTTATTGATGTCATTGGGGGTGGGGGTCCCACTATTGTCTCTGAGCATTCATTTCTTTTCTGAATGGATATTCTTCATTCATTAAGTCCAACTTCGAGCCTTGGTCATGTAATAAGGTTATATGGGCTCATGGCTTGGCCTTAGGGCTAAGGCCTTCCATTAGGCACATCTAAGCCCTGATTTTATGTGTGTGTGTGTGTATAAATATATGATTATTTACATATTATGTGACATACATGCCCACATACATATGTTTCCAAGCTTATGTGTGGCCCAACACCTCTTGGCATAGGTCTACGATTAATTTTTCATTACAAGGATATTCAAATTATAGAGTTTAGCCTGTTACCATTAACATCACCAGATTTAACTGTACATATAACCATGACTAAACATATTAAGTGTAAACCCAGAATATGAACAAATCAACTTAGTGATGTTGTTTGTAAATCAAAATTCTATACTATACATGGAATTCCTCATTTTGCATACAAAAGTTAGTATAAAACTCCCTGTATTATCAAGTTCATCAAAATGGGGTACCTAGCCTTAGAATACCGGTTATGCTGATGATTTTGATAATGTTGGAAGGATGGAATAGGTTTCCCTATACAAACCCATTATGGTCTTCAACCATCATTGTTCGTCTCAACACTTGAGCTTCATATTTAATCAAACAACATTGATTTTTATACCTTTCCTAATGCTTACTCACACTGATTGCACAATTGTATTTAATCTATGCATACAATAATAATATATTTATGTATTTCATTGCACACAATATATTAATGTAGAACCATTTAACACATTGAACCATTCATTTACATTCTTGTATGGATTATTTTTATAATTGTATCCTCATAACGACAAGGAAACCATGAACCCTTCATGCCATAATACAAAATCATCTTGAGAACATAAACATAAAATTCATGGAAATTTTACATATGGAGATACTTATATTGAGCTAAACTTTGGAAACAGAGTCTGGGACAATGACTCTCCACCCAAACATAGAAAAGTTGCAGCTAGTCCTCACTTACAGTTGCCACCCCCAAGCCAGACTACAAATACTGAGGTGGTTTTTGCTCAAGTGATCAAACATCTAACTGCTAGTTGAAATAGAGACTCTAGAGGTTCTCCTACCTCCAACCACCAATTGTTTAGTAGTCAATAATGTCACAAGGAATCCAAAGGCATCTTTCCTCCACCATGTAGCTATTCAATAGCTAGTAAATTCTAGGGAATCCAGATATTTATTCTTCACCCATAAAATGTCAAGGGAGTCCAGGGATTCAACTCTCCACCCTTCAATAAATACTAGGGAGTCCAAAGGCTTCACCTCTTCCCTGAAATCATGTAACATAGTGGTTCCACCCAATGAAGGGAATCCAAAACTGACTACCAAAAATCAGATGAACAAGCAAAGGAGACTTAAGATCTTCCCTTACCAGGAATCCAAGGATCAAATCTTTGCCACAGGCTACCAAGGGAATATAGAGAAGACCATCTCTACCCTCTAACCTCTAGGGCATCCAAAGAATTATCCTCAATTGAAGAGAATTATTTTGTGTGCCTATCGCTCAACTAAGATGTATATCTTTTTTGAGTTTTTTCAATGTGCAAGATTCTCCTCCTCTGTAGATATCTCAGATTATTTCGAGACTAAGAATATGCACAAGTTTCCTCTGCATTCAACACACTTCGTGCTTCTGTTATGCGATTTATTTTTCTTCCTAATCTCTTTTCCATGTGGTGTTTTTCTCCGTGATTATGGTTGAATGGTATCCCCCCCATTCATAGTTGAATTCTTCTATTGTTTTCTAGTTGCCTACACAACCCATGCTTTAGATTTTTTTTGTCCTTTCTACCTTGTTAGTTGTTCCGAAGAAACATGTTCATCATCATTATTCTTCAGTTCAATCAATTTAGAAGAACCAATCCATTTAAGGCACACCAACCGTCCTTCAATGGTTTTCATAAAAATAATTCAGATTTTCCTACAGTAAGGGAACCTTAAGCCATCCCAAGCAAGCAACCTCCCTAACCTTTGGAACCTGTGTCCTTTGACTCAACCCATTTATTATTATCAATTATTTACATGAAATATTTATAATGCATTCACAAGTGGGAAATAATCAAGGTTGTCATAACCTCTAAGTATGATCCAAACTTGAGCTCCAAACATCTTCAAATCTACTCTAAAAGGTGTCTCCAAGATTGCTTTCTTCAAGTCTGTTAATGTGTTGCATCAAGACTGCTCTAGATTATCTTTAGAGAGACCTAAACAATGCTCCAAGATTGGTCTCAAATTATTTCAAAAATTATCTTAGAGGAAGCTAAAAAATTCTTTAAAAACAACTAAAAGCAATTCCAAAATTTTCCCCAAAATGTCTCTTAAAGAAGACTAAGGGATTCATAAAGAAAAGTCAAAGTCACAGTTGACAGAGGGCTGAAATCACAGGCCACAGGAGGTCAAAGTTATAATCCATAGGGGGTCGAAATCAAAGGTGACAGGGAAGCTAAAATCAAAGGTGACAAGGAGGCCTAAATCACAGGTCATAGGGAGGTCGAAATCATAGACTATAGGGGATTGAAGTTATAGAACATATAGGGTAGAAATCACAAGTCAAAGAGTAGGTCTTAGATCAGATTATATAGTTCAAGGTTTGTTCTAGAACTAGCCCAAAAAGGAGCCCCAAAATATGAGAATAAGTGTCACGAGATAACCATAACCCAAGACAAATAAATTAGAAACAAAAAGACCAAGATTGCTCCTTCAATTAACCCTATGGTTCATGAGTTATTAACCTTATTTATCTTACTTAGACCCATGAGTTCTTGTCTTTTTTCTTTGTCAAGTTGACGATCGAAATGGAGGAGAGAAGACTCTTATTTATACTGGTCCAATCACTCATGAATCAACATTTTTGTTAGGGAGGGGGCTAACATGTGCTTAAGTAAGAAGACTTGATAGAGGTTGAAATAAATTGTTTTTCCTATTGAAAAAGTAATTTATCTTTAACGAGGAGGAATTAGGACGCATGGAAATGCTTGTTGGAAAGGGCTTGAATTCCTCTACAAGCCTATGTAATTTTATTCTTAAACTTGACATTCCTTTAACATCAATAACAAATATTTTTCCACAATAGCAACATTGCCTCTACAAGAATGAATTTTGGCAAAAATTCAAGTGTTCTATAGGGTTTTGACTTGTTTATTAGGAAATGGGAGAAGGTGCTACCAGTATATGTGCCTAGCTGCATGGGAAAAGAATGCTTAGTTAGAAAAAGACTAAAGAAAATGCATTAGTAGAGAATGCCAAGTCATCGATTAAAACACTAAAAATGTATGTGAACTCAAGAATGAGGAGTCAAATGGTAGTTAACTAACATGCCATGCTAAATTCCAAAAGTTTCATTTATTACATGCAGAGGCACATACAAAATGATCCATTCCTAGGTCATACCAACATTCACATGTGCATTATGGACAAGGGAATTAGGTATCCAAGGAAGATAAAACACCCAATCTAGAAGAGGAATTCTGACGAGTACAGGATCAGGGACATTTTTAATTAGGAGAGGAAGAATTGACGGGAACAGGATCAGGGACATTTTTACTTAGGAGAGGAGTTACATTGGAAAAGTTGTCTAAATTTATCTTTCACATTCTTAGGATGGCAAAGGAATTTTGAGAAAAACTAGCTTTGATACCATGTTATACATGCACATAAGTTAATAGATAGATTTAGAGAAATTTCAAAATTCTTTTCAATTCAAAAATATGTAGATATTAATACATTTTCCTAACCCTTGGTTTCATATTCCAAGAGGTCCCTTGGACTTCCAATCACTATTGTAATTTCTCCAAACTAACCCTTACGGATCAGGTGTTCAACAGATTCTTCCTTTATGTCAAATGCCCAAATATGGTATTCTAGAGGTTCATACTTAATAATTGCTCGTGATTTTTCTTCAGAAACTCTTGAAGTAGAGGCAAATTGTTGCTTACTTATTTCTTTGGAACTAGTCTTGGAAGGGTTGTTAGAAGAAACCACCCCAAATAATCCATATTTCTCCTCATTCATTCTCAACTCACTCCTCTAGATGGTTTTTATACTAAAAAGATACTAAAATTTGGCATTTTCCCTCGCAACAATGCCAAATATTGACAGGTTCCTATAATGTATTCATACAATCCTTCCTTTAATAACGAATCAAGGTCATTTTAATTACAAAACATTCAACAAAATATGTGCATTATGGGCTTCATGCATTCTTGTTGACAACGCTAGACCCACTACTTTCAGGGGATCTCCCCGATATGAAGTCCCCACTTGACCTCACACCGTTTGGAGTAGCAGTTCCAACTGTGAAAATGTGCAGAGTGGAGTATGGTAACTTTGGGTGAGAGCAAGTTTGTGATCCTGTGGTGCGATGCATGAAGGTTCCAACACATGAAGGGAAAAGGAAGTGCTCCCCTTGGAATCCTGTAATAGTATGCAACTTGAAAGGAACACATGAGTGTAACAACATCACAATCTAAGATGTAGAGTAATACACAAGTTAAAGTGATGAATTAATACAACAACACTCATTCAACAAGAATCATACAAATGAAAAAGAAATAGTTCATAAGAATAAGTGTAAGTTAAATAACATACATTGCAAATACAACAAGAATAGTCCTACTATATTCACAACATATGCATAAAAGTGTGCCGACTATGATTTTATTATTATAAGTGAAAGTTCCATTCATAAATACACCATTGAAGGACCACTAGCCCCAATAGTGGTACATTAAAGTCAAGAACACCTTCTCCTCCAAATAAGTATACTCGTTCTCCACTACGGAGATGTCAAGGCTCTTCATAATACTCCCAAGCTCCTTCTAAGCCTAAGCCTAGCCAAAATGTTTGTTGAAAATGCAACAAGATGATGGAGCTTAGTGAAAATAAGTCGCCTTCACTAAGTGGTCCCGCAGGCTATTTTTGGCGCAAAGTCTATTTTTAGACTATGTCTATTTTTAGACATATGGATCATGGTCTATGAGTTGCAGGAGGCTATTTGTGGATGATTGGTCATGTTGGTAAAAATAGATGGACTTCTATTTTTAGACATATGGATCATGGTCTATGAGTTGCAGGATGTTATTTGTGGATGATTGGGCAAGTTGGTAAAAATAGATGGACCTCTATTTTTAGACATATGGGCGGAGTCAATTTTTAGACTGCCAGGCTAAAAATAGAACAGTCGAATATTATTAGCTCTTAATAATATTTGGACTATAAACATTATCTTATTCTCTTGGAGCACTTCAGTTTGAGCTACAGATGTGGCACATGCAACAGACAGAAGGAAATACACTTTTCTTATGGTTTACTTGAGCTATTGCATGGAGGAATTCAGTTAGAACTTCAATGATTGAGTTATGTGGGAGTTGGATCAGGAGTTGATGGAGTTGTGTTCAGTTTGACTTAGTTGAACTAGTTGTATTTAGTCTAACTAACAAATACACTAGTGTTGAGTGATGTGAATTAGTTATTAATTAATTCACTAATTATTAACTCATGAATCAATTGAGGAATAAATTAGTTAACTCAGTGCATGGACAATTCAGTGGAGACAAGTGTTAGAGATGAGTGAAAGGGCAAGACAACTGTCAGTTGTGACTATAGTTGTGCATGAGATTTGCACATGCATGGATTAAGTATTGCCAATGAGGATTGCGTAGTATCACACACTAGATTTTGCTGATAGGTGTGGGATTGCGTGGTACAAACCAAGGGAATAGGAGTTTGGAAGATAATTCTTATCTATTCTCATGCAGGATTGCGCAGTGGAGGCAGGCAATCAGCGGAGGAGATTTGAGCCAGTGATTGATTCAGATCTGAGCTAGTTTGTGTGTAACAGGTGGAGATAGTACTGAGTACTTGTGAAGAGTATTGTACTATGTATTGTTACATGTTCTCAATCAATATAATATACAGATAGTTGTGGGGTTTTTAGCTTTATGCTTTCCCCGGGTACATACTGTGTTGATATGTGTGATTGATGCTTCAATGTGTGAGTGCGATTGTTTCTTAATACTGCAAAATTGATGATCAACATAGAGGAGGTTATGTATTATGCATGATTCCGCAAATAGTGTATAATCAGGATAATATCTGTGAATAAGTTTCATATTATTCAAAATTTCTACATGATATCAGAGCTGGTTGATTTGTAGAAGAGATTTCTACATGATATCAAAGCGAAGTTGATCATTGGATCTATTATTCATAAAGTGTTTACATTTTATTTCTTCAGGGAGAGTCTCTAACCAGGCCAGGTAGCCACTGGATTCATCCTTCTTTTGGAAGGTGAGATATCTGGTGAATGCCCATACAGTCAATTTCTGTACGAGAAATACTTTGTTCTCACGAATTTTAGATCAGAAGCGGTTGAGTTTTGAGCTGGTGGAATTCCGAATTTGCAGGCAATGTTCTTGGTGTCAAAAGTTTGAAATGTCTTCAACGGATTGCGATTGGAAGTATGCCCTTGAGGGAACTCGAACTATAATTGCATGGAAGGACTGATGGAGGCGTGTTAGATGATAATGGGTTTTGAAGGAGTTCATAGATGCGAATGTCCCAAACCTACTGATCTGCGGAAGTTGAGGCTTGGCAAAAAAAAGAAAGGGAAACAACAAAGTGTCCGAAGGATCTGTTGGAGGGTGGTGAGGATCACAATTGCGTCAAACCTCCATGGAAAGGCTTCTCCAATAATTGATGTGGAAGTGTTGACAGATCTATTCAAAGCAAGAGCAACCAGAGGAAGTTGGCGCTCAAGGAATAAACTCAGAAACATAAGTTGGTGAGAAAGGCGACAGTATGCCCAAGATCTCACGAAGTCACCCAGTGTGGGAGAGGATTGGAAGTGGTGGGGGTGACTTGTCGATGATGAGGGACTCTTGGTGGCTGGCCTCTCAATTGGTCTTCCGAAGAGTTGGCAATTCCTATAGGACTGTCAATGGTTTGGAGAGATTGCCCAGGATGGAGAAGACTTTGGTTGGATCTCTGTGCAAAGGAGATCAGGTGAAATACCAAGGACAGATCTTCATCAAAGGCATCTGATGAAGAAAATTATGCTTTGGCTGCCAAAGCAAAGAAGGGGAAGAACAAAAAGCTTCTCATTCCGGTGCGAAAGGCAAGAAGAAGGACATGTCCAAGGTGAAGTGCTTTCACTGTCACTAGCACGGACACTATGCCACAAATTGTCCGCAGAAGAAGAAAAATAAGCAAGTTGCTGGATCTGCAATGGGAGAGGCCTTAGCCTCGCAATTTGAGCTGGTTTTTTCACTGATCACATGCTTGGTATCAAGTGTGATGGTATCGATATGGTTCTTGGATAGTGGTGCATCTTTTCACATGACAGGAGATTGAGATTTGTTTTCTGATCTGGATGAGAAATATCTTGGAGTGCACATCAAGATGGGTGATGATGGTAGATACAGTGCGATCAGTATCGGTACCATTTCCTTTGAGAGGGAGTCTAGTAAGCCCTTCGTATTGAAGGAAGTGATGCATGTTCCAGGATTGAAAAAGAATCTTATCTCTGTGGTGATGTTAGAAGACAAGGGATATGATGTTGTTTTCAGCGAGGGAAAGGCTTTCCTGCGTAGTAAGACAACTAGAGAAACCCGGAAGATAGGGGTTTGAGTCAAGAACCTTTATCAGTTGCATGTAGATGGCTGCGTAGCAATGGCATGCAAGGTAGAAGGAGTGGTGAGCCAGGATGATGGCAAGTTGTGGCACCGGAGATTGGGCCACCTTCACCATGGAGCCTTGAAGATACTGCAGCAGATTTCTATTGGGCTTCCTAAAGGCACTATTGCGCAGTCAGATCAGTGCAAGGGGTGTACTTTGGGAAAATTTGTGAAAGCCACCTTTCACGAGAAGGATAGTCGTGCCATGACGATCCTTGAGAGAATTCACATAGACGTGTGTGGACCTTTCTTAGTAGCTTCGACAACAAAGCACAGGTACTATGTGATCTTTGTTGATGTTTTCTCCTGAAAGTGTTGGACCTTCTTCATGCAGAAGAAGAGCGAGACATACTCAAAGTTTTGTGAGTTCAAAGCACTGGTTGAGAAGGAATTGGGGAAGAAGGTGAAGGCTCTTAGGAGTGACAATGGTGGTGAATTCATCTTTGGCGAGTTCAAGGACTTCTGCAACGCAAAAGGGATTCGAAGAGAGCTCATAGCTCCCCTTAACCCACAACAGAACAGGGTTGTTGAGCGGAAGAACAGAACGATCGTGGGTGCTGCACGGGCGATGTTACATGATTCAGGCCTACCCCTTCACTTGTGGTGGAGGCCATGCAATACGCAGATATGTTGCAGAACCGTGCCTCCAGTTATACTTGGCATGAGTACAACCTGAGGAGGGAGGGGGGGAGGGGGAGGAGGGGGGCTTAATCTGGTAAGAGGCCTGATATTTCCCATTTGAGGATTTTTTGTTCTCCTGTTTACATGCATGTGACGAAGGATGCCAGGAAGAAGCTGGAGCTGACCACAGAGGTTGGGATATTTGTGGGGTACACTGATACGCTCAACAACTATCATGTGTATTTTCCAGACAATTGCAAGACTGTTGTGCGACGGGATATAAAATTTCAGGAGGAGAAAGCCATGAAGTGTTCACTTGAGAGGGAGCCACACTTGCATGCAGATGAGGAGATATTAGTTCCTAAGGATGAGCTTTAGGACATGGATCAACCACAAGATGAAGTTCATGGAGTGGAAGAGACCACTCATGCAGCGCCAACCATCAGAGGGAAAAAGCACAGCAGGAAGCAGATGGGGTGGCACATTCATTAGATGGATGTGAAGACTGCGTTCCTTCCTAGAGGTTGGAGGAAGGAGGATGCTACTTTAGTGGAGGTAGTGGATGCCACTGTTTATCGACAGTTGGTGGAGTCGCATGTGTGCAGGCTCAACAGAGGCACATTAGGATATGGATCTTGGTACAGACAGGAGGATGAGGTGAAGCTATGTGGCTTCACAGATGCAGATTGGGCAGGGACCCCAACGGACAAGCACATCGACATCAGGTACCATAATATTAGATATTGTGTGTAGTGGAGAATCATGTTAATCTCATATATTCCCACGGAGGATCAGGATGCTGATATCTTGACGAAGGTGCTCACTAGGAGCAAATTCGAATACCACAGAGACATGATAGGGGTTGCAGATAATCCATATCTTGTTGAGAGGGAGTGTTGAAAATGCAACAAGATGATGGAGCTTAGTGAAAAGAAGTTGCCTTCACTAAGTGGGCCCACAGGCTATTTTGGTGCAAAGTCTATTTTTAGACTATGTCTATTTTTAGACATATGGATCATGGTCTATGAGTTGCAGGATGCTATTTGTGGATGATTGGTCATGTTGGTAAAAATAGATGGACTTCTATTTTTAGACATATGGATCATGGTCTATGAGTTGCAGGATGCTATTTGTGGATGATTGGTCATGTTGGTAAAAATAGATGGACTTCTATTTTAGACATATGGGCGGAGTCTATTTTTAGACTGCCAGGCTAAAAATAGAAAAGTCAAATATTATTATCTCACAATAATATTTGGACTATAAACTTAATCTTATTCTCTTTGAGCACTTTAGTTCGAGCTACGGATGTGGCACATGCAATTACATGAAGGAAATACGTGGTTCTTATGGGTTAGTTGAATATTTGCATGCATGACTTCAGTTAGAACTCAAGTGAGTTGAGTTCAGTGGACTGGAGGTGCAGTTGATGGAGTTGTGTTCAGTTTAGCTTTGTTAAACTGGTTGTATTTAGTCTAACTGGCGAATAGACTAGAGATGAGTTGGTTGAATTGTTTATTAATTAATTCACAAGTTATTAACTCATAATACAACTAATGAATACATCAGTTAACTCAGTTGCATGTCAGTGCATGTTCAGTTCAGCAGGGACAGTTGTTAGAGAATCAGATTGCTATCAGTTGTGACTATAGTTGTGCATCAGATCTTGCACAATCAAGGGATTGAGTATGCCAATGAGTTTGC
>APFE030311569.1:83428-101753 GCA_000404065.3 Pinus taeda | reverse complement strand
CGCTGATCTGGAATAGATGATGTGCGATCCCCCGATAGAAAGGGAACTATGGTCTTGAGGAGTGTCAGGTGCTACAGATCGCAATATACATAAGGGTCTGACAGTCGTACTCGGCCCAATGTTTCAAGGCTCTAACTAAGGAGGATCGACCGTACCCTTAGCCGTACAACCCGACTACCCTATCGTATGGGCGAGTAATCTCTCTGAGTGTTGTTCTCGGTGTACTGTAGCCACAAGACGGCCGAAATTTTATCTATGGCGAAGCTTCAAGTTAGCTATGGGGCTTCCTATATACCTAGAGGGTACGTGGAAGACAGTCCGTGCGTGGTTTTGTCTAATGCGCTACTACTCGAAGGGGTACCCACAGGGGTTACAAGGGAGTCCAACAGACGTGACCACCTCTTGTATATCCTGTGTGCATGCCTCCCCAAATCCGCAGGTTTATGCGCTCAATGACAGATCCCGTGGTTTAAAGACGCCGGAACACGTCTCTAGCCAAAAAAAAAAATCGCTAAAATTTGGAGATCCCACTGAGCCCTGGAAAGTGATCTGATACCACTTTTTATGCTTCTTAACCTGCAAAGCAATACCGAACCGAAAATATGCGAGAAAAATACCCAGAACACAGAATATGTGAAGAAAATATACCCAGAACACAGAATAGCAATGATTTTATTACTCAGACAGAAATGTTCACAGGCCTCTTCGAGGGGGAAACCTCCAATAGAGCAGAGCTCGATTACAAAACAAGACATGATGCTCCTCGCAGGGAGTCTCTATCCTTTATATATGATTCATACATGCAATACCACAGGTCAATACCGTGGGTTTTATTAATACCATCTATTTAATACTACCGCCCATTTACCCTTTATTTAATACTACCGCCCATTTGCAACTAACTGTGGTCCCTTCATTAATTGCGGGTTAACCACTTACAAATATTAATATGGGCTTTATTGACTCTTGACTATGACGTGATCCCATGACATGAATAAGGGGGTTAGGGTGGGACCCTAACAATTTCATGCATAATGATGTCTTTACTAGACTAAATTTCATAATTTTACCCAAAATTATCAGCGTTGAGTATTTTCATCCTCTTTACCGAGATCCCTATTATTACTTGATACAATCAAACTTCAAAACTTTAAAAGAGTGTTAGCCTTCATTAACATCATTCAGATTCTTTACTGAGACTATCACTACTAATCGAGAAGTCAATGTCCTCCATATGTGCCAAAAGTAACATGTATATTCTTGACCTCTTTGTGCAAGGCCAACAATAACAATGCATCCCATAAAATTGATTTTCATAAAAAACAATATCATTGACATCTTCACCTATGTCTAATTATGTTATCCACGTTCTTCAAGTGCTTTGTCCACTACACTTAGGAGAATACCTCTTATGGACAAAATATGTATTTATTGAAACACCAAGGACCTTGATAATTTGAGATAATTCTAATATTGCATCCCAACCATGGATCCATGCATATTGATTATGTGAGTAATGCATTAATTATAGATTTAATTTTAACACCTAAATATTTATTTAGCTAATTTTATAAAAAACATTATGGGAAACCTTACTCAGTTAACCTCGTAACTTGAGTGTTGACTCTTTAGCCCATGACAGAGCCCATCCAGTCTGAGTGTTGAACTTGGATGCTCTAATACCAATCTATAACACACCCCATCAACCCAAGTCCACTTGTACTGTTAGAAGAATGGGATTAAAAGTTAGGGCTTTTTTCTTTTCTTTTCTTTGCTATCTCCTATCATCCTTTTCCTATCCAAGAACTTAAATTGATTTAATTAGGGTTTATGGATTCTCCTATTTACACCTAAGCACAAGAATCAGATCTTAATAGCTTCATTGCTATAGGGATTAATGCACTGGTGGTTGTGGCCAGAATAGCCTCATGGATCTTCCCGAGATCCTTGGTAGACATATCATATTAACTACAGTTGGCATAAAGAAGCATATAGATATTCATATTAATGAATGATATTCAAAGCAAGAAGGAAGAGATTACATCATATGTTGATGCAATTTTGCTAGAGAACCCAATGTAGCAGAGCGGAAGACCTCTCTGTTAGCTCCTAGATCAACACCTGCATATAAACAAGACAAGAAGTAATACTACAACATATAAACTATGATAATTAAAACAATAATATATAAGGATATCAAATAACATGCATCTAAACTACTCATAAACTATGGCATGACATCAATACATAATTGAAACATAATATAAACACCATAGAGTAGGCAACACGGTTGCAGTTCTATATTAATAATAGGAAATGATGATTACAACCATCTGGTGAATCAAGCTTCCTTTAATCCTCCAACTCCTTTCTCTCTTTCTCTCTTCTTAACCTCTTGGTAAACCACTATGTCTTATAGAAAGTTTCGACAATAAGTTGGCAATCCTTCAACCTTTCGACCTCTTTCACAATGCCTCAAGCCTCAAATATATAGAATGAGAGGCTAATCCTTTACAACCCTACAGATCTTGGCACAGGAACCATCAAAGGCGGAGAAATCTCCTCCGTGCAGACAACATCTGCGCAAAAGTAGAAAGAGGCAGAGTAGGCAGTAGTCTGAGAAAAAGCCGCTCAGAAGAAGAAAGAAGTTGTTGCTAAGACAGCTTCTAAAAGGGAGCGCGCCGAGAAGGAAGCCACAGTGGAAGTTGAGGAGTCTGCTTCTCAACACATTCCAGATAAGGAGGGGTATAAGGAGGAAGGAGGTGGAAAATCAAAGCACTCCTTTCAAGATTACAAACTGATCCAGGTGGCTCCTGACACATGCAGATGTCCAAGAGGACTCGGGCATGGTAAAAAATCAAAGTGTTTGGATTATGCTCGAACTAGGTTCATGTTGAAGATCTCATCGTCGTGATCGCGGTGGTGTGAACGATTCGTCAAACCAAGTCTATATGCGAAATTTAGTAGTATTCAAAGTTCAGGGTTGACTTGTGTGACTAGACAAGCTTAAGAAGGCAACAATTTGGACAAAATCCGGCCACCGGATTCTAGCCAACTTGGGCCAAATTCTAGGCAAATTTGTGGCCTACTTAAATTGACTCCTTCGGTCAATTTTCAAAATGCCTAATTATTTTATAAAATAAAAAAATATTATATGTTGAGGTGATGGGTCATGATCCCCTCCACCCATACTCCCAAGAAACAACCATAAAAACAAAATGTATTTAAAAATGACCGACCGGCCATGACCCCCGCTGGCCCCCAACCAATCGTATACATTATTAATGTGTCGGCGGCCATGACCCCACCGAACCCCCCCAACCACCAACGCACATTAAACATTAGATATGGGGTGGGCTGGCCACCTCTAGCGAACCCAGCCCACACCCCCAAACCAACGAACATAAACCATTACATCTTTAGGCTGGTGGCAATTGAACCCCATTCAATACAACCCAAAACCATGTAATGGTTACAAAACTTCACCTCCATATTTAATACACCCAAACACCATCCGATATGCACACCGTTACCAAAACGCATTGTTGCATAAATTTAATACAAAAACGTTATGAAATAACCGCATCCGGATTTGTGGGGGGCGAGATTTGATCCCCCGACCTCCCCTTAGAAAATTGCCATCTTTTACAAATGGGGCAATGGGGCCTCTTTGAAAATTCCACTCGAAATTGATTATAAACCTTCATTTTCTCAGTGCGCGAGGCGAGGGTGGGGGGGGGGCGGGGGGGGGGGTAAAAGATGTGGCATGGAAATTGAGACATGATTTTAATTAATTTTTTCAGGTGAAACCGTCAGCTTGAAAAAACATAGGCAAAACCATGATTGAGCCAAATTTTCAGGAGGGCAAAATTTTGCTAGTGTCCAAATTGGACAAATTTTATGTTGATATTGCACCTCTCAGCGACCCAAACCTGATGGCACAGTTGAAATTTTGATATGAGCAGTAGATCTTCAGATGACCCGGAGGAGGGAATCTTTGAGGAATCTAGTGTGAATCTAAAAGATTCATATAGGCCTAGATTCCCACTTTCTCAGAATTCAGAAATTTGATAGTCGATTTTACACTATTCGACGCCAAAAATCTGATGGTACAATCATATTTTCCATTTGATCACTTTGTTTTTCGGCCACTTTTCAAAGTGGAGTGCAAGTGTTAGCATTCAATGTGTGAGGAATCATTTCCATGAGATTCGACGTCGCGAGATTGATGGTGCAGCCAGATCTAGCAATTTATCATCATCTTTTTCAAATAACTTCTTGATGTGAGGTATATGAAGTGTGATCATGTACTTATTTATCTCTTTGTTTGAGATGCATTGTGCTGTATAAATCTGTATTTGATGTTTGATGTGGGATCTTTTTTTTTCCTTGATGTGAGATGTACATATTTCCATGTTTTTATTGAGATCCCTTTGTCATCATGTTGATCAGATACTCATGTGTCACCATGTATGTTTGAATTGAGATCCCTTTGATGCCATGTTGGTGGGATGCTCATTATTAACATACATGAGATTATGTCATGCTGATAGGAGTCCTTTCTTAAATGATAGTTCTTGCAACGAAACATGTCTTGGAGCCACTCCTGCATGAGGTTATATTCCTTGTGTGATAGAGAAAACACATTCATGTACATCATCACTCTTTCCAGCACTTAATGTAGCGGTCTATGTCATCTTGAGACCGGGGCCCAGAGACGTAGTCCCTCCTAGACGAACTTTGTTATCAACGTCTTGTGTTTTATGTTGTTGATTCTTGTCATGATCCCTCTTCTTTATAGCATGCATATATGTTCCTTTATTCTATTTTAAATGCAATTCTAATCACATCATGAAAGAAAAAGATCTTGGTTAAATCCAGGAGATGAGTCAACTCGGATCACAAACCAATAGAAGGAAACAACTTATGGGCCCATGAAGAAGCAGAAATCAGACAAGCACATGCACATAGATCCAATGGTCTTCACTGAGGGGGACTTGGATGAAATCCGCGTCAAGGTCTACAATACAACCACGAAACTATGGACGTAGTTCGAGAAATCGTACCAGTAAGCACTAAGAAACATGTCAAAGGATCTGTGAGAGTTGCAGATTCAGACAGGTCAACTACAAGCGAGCTGGATTCAATCAAGCCTACCACAAGCAAGCATGGAGATGATAGACATAGACAGGACTCTGGACCTCAGAGTTATACTTTTACCAGAAGGTTCACTGCGAGCAGAAGCGGATGAAGCAAACACCCAGCTCGAACAGATAAAGGATGTGGGTGTCAAATTAGCCGCACCGCCTATTCAGACCCTCCACGCACTTCATCAGGGGGTATCAAACAAGCTCGGGATGAGGGAGAAGCGTGCACTATCATTTATCAGCAAATTGAAGATGAATAATGAGTATACTTTTGTAGAAAAGGCTTAGGCGCTGAAGGAAAAGGAAGAATTGGTCATGCGAAGCCAGAGCTTAGAGGAAACAATTACGCAGGCATGTTAGATGCTACCAAAACTTCACATTCCAGACGATGCTGTAGCAAAAAATAATATTCAGAAGTTGGCTATCACAATCAGAGAATCGAAGGATGAGATTGGCCACATAAATTTTTAGTTCCAAATGAAGATCTCAAAGCTCAAGTTGAAGTTTCAGCCAACCACTCTGCTAGAAGTTAGGGAACAACACGAAGCATCTATCAGGGAGAGCATGGCCACTTTGTATGCAACAGTCACATGCTACACGTTGATCTTCGAGAAGGTCATGGAACTATGGATGACTCTATAGGAGGATCCAAACCTGCAGAAACTTGGCACATACATGAGAGAGTTGTAGCAACAGTTTGGTGAACTCAGGGCGACCACATGCACTTTGGTGCCAGTCCAGCGCTTCGCTCGACTGTAAGAAGGAAAACATATGCAAACACAAACTGAAGAGTTGCATATAAAAGAGGTCGTCATAAAGGCCAGAATACAACCATGGACAGAGGAAGAAATTCAACTTACTCCATCAGTCTACGAAAAGTTAAATACACTCCAGCAGACCCAAAAAAAGATGCACCTTGCGATGGAAGGCCTGACTACAAAAACGTTGGTAGAGGAAGTGCAACAGGTTGTGGTGCAGGGATCAGTTGACATAGAAGTATTGAAGATGGAGTTCAATGACCTTCACAACAATATCGAGGCATCGAGTGAGTGACTCGAGGGCGAGTCGCCCAATTTGTGTTGGGGGCCTGTTAGGATGGGATCCCTTAGGTGGGTAGATGATAGAATTGTTTTGAGACCCACCCATGGTCCGTGAACCATGGTATTGTAAATAAAATGCTATAAATAGATGAGTCATAGTGAGTCTAAGGATCAATCAGTTGTTAATAAATTTACTACACAACATAAATAATTACTGGGAGGAATAAATATAAAAATAACCAGCAACAACCATAAACACATAAACACAAATTTTTATTCAGGAAAACCCCAAATCCGGGGAAAAACCTAACCTAATAAGATCTCATTAGCATTGGCCAAAACCCTGGCCAATCCGACCAAGTGAGCCTTCACTGCTCACCTCGAGGTCTTGCATTACAATGAAGTCCTTCCAACCTTTTATAAGCTCCATTACATATAATACCACCGGCAGAATACTATGGGGGCACAATACCATGTGCCCAAAAACCATCACTGTTTAACCTGGTCAACTTTGACTCTATCCTGAGTCAAGTTTACCTAACAATTTCCCCCTTAAACTTGACTTGGGGTTCCTTGACTAACTCTAGCCAAACCTTCTAAGTGAGACAATTCCGCTCACTCTAGCTCTTACCCCCCTTAGAGTTTTTACTTGGGGTATTGTTAACCCAACATCCCCCCTATCACATAGGTCTAACCCAAAATTTACCGGTGATCATCGATGGGTACACATGCATTACCAGGTCTTACAGTAATATGCCCATTTACATGCAATAATTTTTACTTCATTAAAAATCTTTTTTGTTTATTGCTGCTGCGATTCTGATCCATCCTCTCTGTTAAAGGCCCCGAAAATTAGGTCAACAACAAGGGGGATACCCGCTCGGTCCGGACCTTGGTTGGAAGCTCCTTATCCATTTGGTATAGAGGGTCCGACTGGGGATATGGGACCAATTTCCCAATTCAGTGTGTATGTGTGAAAAAGATGGGTATTTCTGTTCTAAATGGAATACTTCTATCCTAATTCTAATCTAATGCTATGCTATTGTATTCTAATAAATAGAAAAACATCAAAATTTATGCTAACCCGGGGTGTGATCTTTCTTCTATGCGATCTAAAAAGATTTCAAACAATAACTGGTAATAAAGATCATTCATCTATCATAAGAAAGGAATTCAATAAAGATGAGCTACTTCATATAAGAAGTTAGACGAAACAGTTGTGAAAACTTATCGCATAAATGAGCTATTCATACACTAAGCATAAACAAATATTTATCACCGTACAAAAGTGCCAAATGATAACTCAGACATCCATACTGTAACATATAAACAATTGAAAACTGAATATCACTTTAACGCATAAGCAGAAATGGTTAAGAGATAAAAGTACCATTTATAACTAGTCCTGCTCATGAGCTTCAAGTGACAATTGATTTATCTCTCCTTGATTTAACATCCACTAGGAGTACAGAAGTGCAACATCAGTAGCAGATATCAAATGCAAATATCAAATAAACCCTGTTCCATTCATTCACCAAAACCTCCTCTAAGGGTGCAAAAGTGCATGTTCTGAGGACAATTTTTTGATAAATTTCTGGACCCTTCTCTAAATGCATGAGAATGGTTTAAATACTACTAACAAAATAACTTATTTGAAGAAATTGAGGATTTGGTTTAAATGACAGTCCTCTTTATAAGCAAAACTATTTCTAAAATTAAATCTAATATCTAACTATTTCTAAATTTTCTCCTCAACGTCGCAAGCATTCAGTATTTTCCTGAGTGGAGTCGGCTGACTGTCTTCCGTCTTTGGTTGAGTTAAGAAAACAGAATCGGCAAGAGCCGTCATTATCTTCTCAGTAAAATCGATGATATACTTGAGAGTCATCCAATGACTATGTGGCATTACCATGTATACCTGGCAATAATCCCATTTCAACTTGGTTAACCCTTGGACTGCTTCTGCTTTTCCTTTAGTTTTCTATTTCCATTTTGTTTCTATCACTTCTTTCTTGCAATTTTCGGGGCTTGCAAGTGACTGAGTGATTAGGAGCCTTCCTTTTCGAGCAAGTTTTCTCAGCGATGCACGATTAGCGCTAACATCGGAAACTGCCTCTGTTTCTTGATCCAGGCTTCCCTGATGCGTTTTTTGCCTCTTGCACCTTTTTCTCTCTTTGGGTATAAAGCTCAAAATTTGTAAAAATAGTGTTTCCATGAGTTCCTGACCCTGAGCATTAAACTGTCTGTTTCTGGTATCAGCATTATTCAGTACCCATTCGACCATGGCTGAATATGAGAAATCTGTGATGGATGCCTCAGAATATTTCTGCGGCTCTTTCTCTCCCTTAAGTGGATTAGGTGAGCCTTCCGAAATGGACATTGGAGTACTGCCTTTCCTCCTCATAATTTTCTGCTTACTTCCCTGTATATTGCTTTGTCCTTCGTTCCTGCAGTTTATAAGCGAGGTGGAAGTAATGATAAAAATAATGACAAGAAAACTTTAAATGCCGAAGATATGCAAAACATGCCACCTTACGTCAACTAGTTCTTTGAAAAACTCAACACCATACTTCATTAACAACTGGCAACAACTCATTAATTCGCATTTAAAATGCATGACCAATTCTTGGATTAAAAAAGCTTTCTCGAATAATGAGCCAGAACCAACTGCGATGGAGAGGTCATGTGATTTTGCTTTGCGATATCGCATATCACTGTATCGCATTATCGCAATTTCATTGTGGTGTTTTATCGCAAGGTCGCAGTATCACAATATCGCAGTATCGCAATATCGCAATATCGCAGTATCGCAATATCGCAGATCGCTTAATCATTATAATCCTTATGTGTAATTCATGTGATTTTTGCGATGTGCGATATGTGATATCGCATATCGGCGGTTTTAAGTTTTTCAATGTGAGTGTTTCATTAATTCATGCAATGCGATGAAGTTTCACGTCGCAATCTCGCGTTTTTTATCATTTTAGCTCATTAGAAGGTACCCTATCATTCTTTGCGCGATGCGATATCCCTTAAGGTGTGAATTTTATTTCTTCATTATGAAACTTAGGTTTTCATATTATTCAAAGGTATTTTCCTAAGTCCATGATGTTGTAAGTTTCATCTACAAGGAAATATAACACTAATTGATTTTTTTTTAATTTTTTACTGAGGGTCCCCACTTGTTTAGTATTAGCAATAACACTTCATAAGGAGGGGGGTTGTTGGTGGCCACAACAATTGGCGATTCACTTGGAAGAACCAGTTATCTCTGTGTTTCTATTGAACCTTTTGAGCTTCCAAAACAGAAAATTTTTCAGAAAATTAAACTTTATTATGGAAAGATAAAGTACATTATGCTCTAACCTGTCAATGACATTTTGTTTCAGCTATTTTCAACTTTGATTATTTGTTGCCTCAAGTTAGTCCTTGTATCTACATCAATCATTACTTGGTCTGTAAAGATAAAACAAAGTCGTAGGTAGAGCCTCTGCTGCCAGCAGGCGTTTATAGCCTCGACAAGGTTACTTATTACCCGCAATGATCCTGTATCCTACTTAAAGAAACCTACAACTCTCAAAGAAGAATCCACATCCACACTTATTGCTTTTTCTTTTTATTCTTAAAGAACAATGTCTTGGTTTGATAGCCAAATTATGACACATTCATTCACTCGATTTATAACTTTCCTAAACAAGTTGGCTCGTGATGAGACCCCTTGCCTCTTGATTTTAACAATCTCGAGTCATTGCCCTATTGTGGTATGCAGTATTTGGCAAAGTCAACAAATTATAATATCTATGATTATTTGGCAAAGTCAACAAGTTATAATATCTATGATTATTTAAGTATGGGGTATTATGATAAGCCATCTCGTGATGAGACTTCTCATTCTTCAAGATGAAGTGTATCCTTGGATTGTTCCTCTGAAAGTTGTGATTTCCTTAGCAGGGAGGAAGTCATTGTTTCCTTTAGATAGCTCTGGACGACAATGATAGAGTTTTTGAAAGTAGTTGTTCACAAAGAATCTTTATTTTATTGAACCTTCATTGCACTGATATAAAACAATTATTCCTAAAGGTTGTTTTCATAAAGCTTTATGAAGTTTGAAATAGTGTCAATCTAAGTTAGAGTTTTTTTAACTGTATCTTCAATAATAGATCAATTTCCAAAAGATTTGTTATTTATACAAGCAAAAATCAAATTTGAAAGAGAGTGTGTCTTTTTCGTAAGCCAATGTAACCATCATAACTGATTTTATTATCAAAGAAACTATTACTCTACAAAAATAGAAGAATAATCTTCTATGGAAAATATTTCTTAAGAATTTGTCCATTGACAGGCAAAGAGTCTCTTTTACCTGCTAAATCCTGTAACAAAAATGTCGATGGACCTACGACTTCTACAATTTGAAAAGGACCAAGCCAAATTCTTTGAAATTTTGTATGTTTCCCCTTTTCTTCATGTGCCTTGTCCCATTTTAAAACTAAGTCTCCCACCTGAAAATATTTTCTGGTCATTATATTTGAATCAAAAGAGGATTTTACCAGTGCTTGGTGATGAGCATGCGTTTTCTTAGCTTGTTCTCGCTGTTCTTCTAATTTGATTATTTCCATTTGTCTTAGGTGTAATGAGGAAGTTGGTACTTCATCAATGTATTGAACTAGAGACAAAGAAGGAATTGCTAAATGAGTCGGAAGAACCACTTCTCTCCCATAAACTAAATTAAAGGGAGAAGTGCCGATGGAAGATTTTTTCGTTATTCGGTCTGCCCATAAAGCGTATATTAAGGATTTATGCCAATTTTTATGATTTTGGTCTAATGTTCTTTTGATAATCCTGATTTAGGTTTTTATTTGTAGACTTGGCTAACCCATTGCCATGTGGATATAATTGGTCGAATATTTAAGTTTGAATCCTCTTTTAAGTGCAAATTCAGTCATTACATTTCTAGAAAAGTATGTTGCATTATCGAACATTAAAGCGGAAGGTAATCCAAACCTGGTGATTATAAATTGATCTATGAACTCAATGATATTTTCAGCATTAGCTGTCTTGAGTGGAACTGCTTCTACCCACTTAGTAAAATAATATGTTGCTGTAAGGATATATCTATGCTACTTGGAAGAGTGAGGAACGATCTCACCTATTATGTCCAATCCCCACTGACTGAAAGGTTGGTCGATGTTAACAGGTTGTAGTGGTAAGGATGGTTTCTTTTGTCTCCCAGTAGTAGTTTGGAAGACTTGACATTTCCTCATGTAACTGTGCGAGTCTTTGAATAACATGGGCCAGTAATACCCTGCATGCAAGATTTTATGTGTAGTAGCATCTACAGCATAGTGTCCTCCTGCTGGCCCATCGTGGAGTTCCTGCAAAACTTTATCAGCTTCAGATTTCTCAAGACATCTAAGGAGAACATAATCATAATTCATTCTAAACAAAATATCATTTATGAGCTGATATTGTTTGGCTTTCAACCTTAGAGCTCTCTTCTTAGTATGGTTGAGGTATGAAGGAGCATATCCATTCTTCAGATAATAAATGATATCATCGTATAATGACTCTTCATCGTTTAGGCTTACCTCGCACACTTGTACCTCTACAGATGGGATTTCATAAATTTGCGACGCTCCAGCCAGCATTTTGCAAAAGACTTGACCTCTTACAATGTTTGCTCATTTAATTTCTATGTCATATTCTTGTAAGGCAGTTACCCAATTGGCCCTCTTCTCACCCACATCCTTTTGTACTAGAAGATTCCTTACCGTTGGAAATGGTACTATAATTTTAGTATGGGGTTTGAGTAGAAAAGGTCTAAAGTATTTGATTGCTTTGAAAACAGCATAAGCCTGTTTCTCCACATCTGAGTAATTTAATTCACCACCCTGCAAATTTGAACTGAAAAAAGAAATTGGTGCTTCTGCCTTTTCTTGATTCGTTTGAGTGAGTATCGCAGCATATGACCTATCTGAGGCAAATGTGTATAAAATAAAAGGCTCTGAAAAAATCGGAGTTGCTAAAGATGGATCATTAAGAATAGCCTATTTGATCAGGTTGAACGATTCATGTTCATCTTGGCCCCATTTAAAATTAAAGTTCTTTTTTATCATGGTTTGTAAAGGAGATACGATTCGTGAAAAATCTGGAACAAATCTCTTTACAAAATTGATTTGACCAAGGAAGGATTGCATGTCTTTTTTGTTATGAGGTAGGGATATTTCATAAATTTCTTTGATTCTGTCAGAATCGATGTGAATTCCAGATTTTGACACTATGAATCCTAGAAGTTTCCCTTCACTTAATGCGAAAAAAGATTTCTTTGGGTTAAGTGAAATTCCGTACCTTAAACATCGTTGGAAGATTTGTTTCAAGTCTTTGAGATGGTCGCTTCGTTTCTTGGAGTACACGGTTATATCATCCAAATAAATTACTACAGATTTATTAACTAAACCTTTAAATGCAATGTCCATGGCTCTCTAGAATGTGGCACCAGTATTAATCAAACCAAAAGGCATCTTTCGATATGCATATGTGCCACATTTAGTTCTGAATGTGGTTTTCAATTGATCATCAGGATGTACCAAAACTTGATTTTATCCTGAAAATCCATCTAAGAAAGACATTAATTATGAACCTGCCACTGCCTACAATATCTACTCCATATGTGGTAAGGGAAAATTGTCTTTTTGACAGGCTTTATTAAGATTGCGAAAGTCAATACAAATTCTAATATCTTCGTAATTCTTTCTAACAGGTACCATATTGGAGACCCATTTAGAATGTCTGACGGGAAAGATTATCTTGGCTTTCAACAGCTTATTGAGCTTGATTTTTATCTGATTTTCTAAGTTGGGATGAATCTTTCTCAATTTTTGTTGGACAGGTTTTTCATTATCGGTCATTGGAATAGTATGTTGGATGATAGAAGTGTCGTATATTTTGAGTTCATCATAGTTCCAAGCAAAAATGTTTTTGTATTGTCTCAAAAGACGAATATATGCTAGTTTTTCTTCAGGGGCTAGGCCAAGGCCTAGATTTATGTTTTGGGGTTTGGCATCGGTTCCTAGGTTTACTAATTCATAATTCAAAGTTGAATTTTGGAGCTTTGAATTGGTAGACCTTTTAAACCGATCTTTCAAATTGTACAAGTCTTCTAACTTGACCATTGATTTAGGTATAGCATTGTTAGTGCTATCGTGTTGTAATTTTCGATCATGTTGATCTTCGTCGATTATTTGGTTGGAGTAGGATCCTTAAGAAGTAAGGAAATTTACGATATCAGGATCGTCATTGAATATTCTCCAATTTGTGATGTTGTCAGGAATAGAAGGTCTAAAGATTAATTCTATTGAGAATCTATATGGACTAAAATCTTCTAAAGGAATGAGCTTAGAAGTTACGTTAGCTAAAAGGTCAGCGCTTGCATTCTGGAGTCTGGGAATTGATGAAATATTGAATGCTATAAAATGCTCAGTCAAATCTTGAACTAAAGATTGATAGTGTTTTAAATGACCTGATAAGCAATGTATAGTATTACGTACCTCTCTGACTACAATTTCAGAGTCTCCGAAGACTTGGAGGTACTTTATGTCTAGCCCGATTGCTTTGTACAATCCTTGAACTAAAGCCTCATATTCTACTGTATTGTTGGTACAATCAAATTCAAGCTTGCATGTTAACATGATTTTATCTCCTTCTGGACTAATTAGCACGCATCCTGCTCCTGCTCCTTCATTAGATTTAGAACCATCAAAAAATAATTTCCAAAGCAAAGATTTATTTATAGGTCTATCTAAAAAATTGATACATTTTGAACTATCTATTTGAGAAATTTTTTTGACTTGGGATAAAACAGAATGTTCTAAATAAGGTGACGTATGAGCATTAAAATTGCCGAGAAAAGAATCCACTGAGTAATTGCCAATTATGCTACTGTTATATGCTACTAGTTCATTTTCCCCCTCTAATTCCATTACTATGTACTTCTGATGTAATTCTCGTTCAACTTTGATTTGATTTGGCTTACCATTGTAAGGCAGCCACATGTGCGACCAGTCAGTTGTGAAGTATCCATGTAGTTTTTCTGACCAATCCCTGCTAAGAATCAAGCCATAAAATTCAGGGATATCAGTGACTAAAATGTCAATGATTTGACATACCTTCGGGTTGGATGACAGCCTTATGGTTACTTGATTTAGTTCGCCAATGACTTCGACTTGAGACCGATCCAACTGAACTATGCGAACAGCAAATTTCTGTGGTTGAACGTTTAATTTGGTGCATATGGACTTTGGTAAAATATTCAATGAAGCACCTGAATTCACTAAACAATTATGTACATTTTTTAAAAAATTTTGATAAGTAAGGAGAAAAGGGGAGTATGAGATCTCGATCTTCCTCCAATTAAAGCGATGTCGTTTGGATCAATCTTGTTAGTCGTATTAGTTGGAGGTCTTCCCATGTTCTGAGAAGCTTGAGAAATTACAGCGGCAGGCAAAGGTGCAACTGGCACAACATGTAATTCTTTCATCATTATCTTTTGTTGATGATTTGGCTTGCCCAATTCATACAGAGTAATGTTGGCCCTAGTCTTTTTCATGTCTTCTATAATATTGTACTCCATTTCATCCGAAACGATCAGCGTTTTAGATGGAGGAGGTGAATTTGTTTGGACTAGGCTAGTTTGAGTCTCTTTAGATGTTGTTTTCTTTGTTGCGACTTTATCCTTTGTTGCAGAGCTTGCGCTCTTAGGTTTTGGGGTAGTTTGGGGAGGATCAAGCTGATTTCTACTTTGTGTGTTAACTGGGAATACTTCTTGATCTTCCTCTTGTGGGAGAATGAAATCCCACATTCCTTGTAATTATACAATGTCTTCATCATCGGTTTGCCCTTCAGTGGCAATTTCCTCTTCCTCTTCCTCGGATTCAGCATTTGTTATAGCATTGGGTGGCCTTGAATCCATTGATGGGCCTCTTTTAAAAGCTCTGTAGGGCCTTTTTGAAGAAGTTTCTGCTACTTGCTTTTTTATGTCGACCATTTCATTGGACATGGTCTTTAGAACTTTTTGCAATCCCTCCAAATCGAATGGATCTTTTGTTTGTTTCTTCTTGGACTCTTCTTTGAAGGTGACCTTCTTAGACTTCCTTTATTCTATCGCAGATTTCTTCTCTAAGGCTATTATACGTTTCTCTACTACTATGGATTCTTTCATGTTTTTGGCTAGGGTTGTTTTATTGGCCTGTTGAAGCCTCGAAAATCGCTGCAACAACATTGGGGAAACCACCCGGTCCGGACCTTAGTGCAGCTCCTTTTCCGTTTGGGGTAGTGGCTCTGGCTGGGGGTAATGGGACCAGTTTCCCAGAAATACATAAATGGGATGAGTGAATGATTTATAGATAATACTAGTGGTGAGCGAAAGGCTAAAACTATTGACAGAAATATAAGTAAATGAAACTATCCCGGGAATCTATTGAGCTCTAAAGCGTAGCTTTTGATGCTCTATGCCTAAAAGACAAGCATATAGATGACTGTATCTTCACGACATAGATATTAAATCATTTAAGATTGTTGTGCTTAAATAGTTAAGCAGAGCGATTGAAGTGAAATTACCACACTTTATAAATTCATATCATTATCATATACATGATTTAAAAGTAAAGGCACATCACTAAACACCCAATAGTGGAATGAATAAGATTTGTTGTTATAGCGCATGCATATAATCAACGATAGCAAGAATAATTACATAACAATTCACATAAACGGAATGACTTCAGACACAGATAGAAATACCATATGAGCTGCTTGTCACTCCCAGATATCAATCGCTATGTGTAGTCCTTCCCTTAACGCATAAACATTCTTCAATCAATGACAATAGTGCACAATTGTATAAAGAAATTCCTTCATTAAAGTAAGAACAAATGGTCGAGTTTCATAAAAGAACATGGGTTGAAGCACAATAGTGCAAACTTCAGTCTGTTAAGTCTCTTACAAAATTTTACGACCCTTTCTAAAAACATGAAAGGGTCTATAAATACAATAGTAATCTAAATATCTATTAAACATAAATGCTACTTAAACTGATATCAATAACTTTTGTTGCTATTTTGGCTGGCGATCTGGGGAGCTGGAGGATGATTCATTGGGTCGGCTGCTTTCCTTTGAATCTGAGCTGATTAATGGCAAGCATTGGCTCAATTTCCAGAGGTTTGTTGAGGCGCGAACTGAGCTGGGCAGCATAGGTGGCATCTTGAATGTCAGGAATCATACACTCGATGGCATCTGTTAAACATTTCAAGGCGGCTCTTTGTGTATGAGGCTTAACTAGGAAGTGCCAATACGTTTCCATGTTTAAACTATTAATCCCGGCGATTAATCTTCCTCTGCCTTCTAACTCAGGATAACATGATTGCTCCAATGCATTTTTTGTTGTAATCTTTCCTGGTGTACACTGGGAAATCATATTTGCTAAGTAGAGAGTGTTGTTAACTAAATCAACTAAATTGCTAGAAGTTGATCTACATCTTGAAGCTGCTCTCTCTGCTTTTAACACCTGAGTGTGCCATTCCATGAAAAGTATATCTTTATGAACCTCAAGTATCCTGGGAAAATTGGCTGCTTTTCCCGAATTCGAATCTTGCCATTCAAGATGTGCAGTAATAGCTTCATCGGCTTGATTCAAGTCATCCCTAGCTTTCTCTACCTGCTCATTTATGGATATAGTTAATTCGCAGAGTGGCTCCGCTTGAGCGATATGTTGACACAAGAGTTTAATTTGAGATATTAGCGCATTGTTTATCAATGTTGCTTCTTTCCTGAACTCTGTTACCTGCGAATCTCCTTTTATCTTTTCTAGCTGCGATGTTATTTGAGCGATTTTCTCATCCTTGGTTTTCACCATTTGCTCGTTCGCTGCTCTCAACTTTTACAACACCTCCCTTAACTCATTTTGTTTCTGGATCGCATTCTGGTCGATCCTTTGCTTCTCCGCCTCCAATTGCTGGGCCAACTGATTATTCGTTTGTTTTTGTGCCAACAATTTTTCTTCCGCTTGTGCTGCCTTCTGCTGTTGTGTCGCTAATTGCTCCTCTGCTTGCACTACCCTCTACTTTGTCTCGGCCAATTCTATTTGTAATGTGTAGAATTATTGGTCCTTGTTTTTCAATAAGAGGCTTACCTCCGATGCTTTGTCAATTTTTGCTGCCGAATAGGCTCCAGCATACTGTGACAATTTAATTAGATCATCGGAGGGATCCAGTTTCTCCTTCCATACTACATTACCCGTGACCGTTTGCTCTGGAAAGATAGAAGGTTGATCAAGCCTTCATCTTTTCCTTGATCGCTTTACCACTGCTCTATGCCTCGGGCTGTAGAAAACATCTAGTGGAGGAATATCTTCTACTTGTAAAATGATTTGATCGCTGGGATCTTTTGGAATTATCTCAATATCTTTAGATTTAGGTAGGCCGCTGGTTCCACTTAGAACCTGAGATGAAGTGTCATCTTGCATATCGTTGGTATTAGGAGTGTCTGTACTTTTTGAGCCTTTTCCTCCACTGATGATAGAATCAAACTGCTGCCATTCCTGGAGCAATTTTGGGTCTGTGGTAGTATCCACGTTGGTATCAGTGGTGGTATGTTTAGTTTGAGACTCCTTCTGCAATTGTTCATGTTTTTTCTTCTGTTGCTCCTCTTGTTCCCTTCGTTGTTTATCCTCCTGCTCTTTCTTTAACCGTTCTTCCTGTTCCTTCTTCTGCTTTTCCTCTTGGTCTTTCCTCTATTGTTCCTCCTGCTCGCTATTATGATCTTTTGTTGTAGCAGGAGGTTCCTTTGTCTGTTGCTGACCAGGCTCGCTTGATGATGCCGCTGGGGTTAGCACTAATAAATCTAGAGGGGGTTAGCGCTAACTGCAAATATCAACGCCTTAGAATTCAGCCTCTTCGAGGGGGCAACCTCATTTATATTACATAAACGAACAATTCTTGGATCATTCAAATGACAAAACCTCCTTTCTATATATAGGAGTCTAAGGAGTCACAATATAACCCAGCCGACCTAACAATAATAATATGAAGCCACAATAGTAACATTAGTGGGTTTATATGGGGTACAATAGTAACAATATGGGCACTA